>CM064487.1:105861885-106007739 GCA_032716605.1 Paralithodes platypus
GCATAAAACCAAACTGGCATATCATCAATGGAGATACTTTGCCTGGTCAAACCCTCAAAAAGACTCGTTCTCACAGACCTTCATGATTTGGTCAAGCATTTGCAGGCCCATTATAATTGAAACACTTGCGAGTTGTCGGTCTATAAGGAAGTTGAAGCCGTTAGCTTTGCATCGAATATTACAACCAGAAAGTACAATTACTAATGATAGGGTTTCTGATGGATAAATTTGTATGTTGAATTGTGGTTTTATGTTATTTATGAATGTTCTATGACCGTAGTCGATAAGCTGGTAGTTATTCTGCTAAATATCGATGTCTTCCTTATAGAACGAAACTACTCGCCAAGTCGGCAAGTACCTCTATCTACCGCATCACCTTTCCCACTTTTTATAAAGTTTGATAATGTTAAATTTTGACTTTTATATTGGTCTTTGTTCCCAGTTTTGGTTTGGGTTTAGTTTGTCAAGTTTTAACATTTTAATTACATCTTCCCTTGTCTGACCACCTAATCTGGATGAACGCGGGGTGGGGGTACAACAAACTTCCTCGGACACATAGTCACCCGGCAATTACAGAGCAGGTTAACCCCTCTTAGGTGGCAGGGCGATCAATTTAGATCCTCCCAGTTTTACTCCATTAGTTTGGTGATTTTAAGACGTTTCACCCCATTAGTTTGGCAATTATAAGATGCTTCAACCCAATTAGGTGTCGGTTTTTCGTGGGCGAGCGAAAGCGAGCGTGCAATTTGGGAGAAACCGGCCTTTGGCCGGGCCATTTTTCTACCGAAAAATGTACATATTTAGCTTGAAGGGGGTCTAGGGGACGTTTTTTACTTAAAGGGGGTATGGAGAGGCTTTTATCTAAATCTAGGGGGTAAACTAAAAACACATTGTTAAAAAATGGCTAAAACAAAACAAAAATTCAATAATAATTCAACCAAATACCATAAGAAACCAAGACGATGCACCAGAAAGTGTTAAGGATGACGTCCACGCATCACATGTAATCCTAGGCGTATATCTCCGCTAGGATGGCCACCTTCAGCACCTGTTAAGGGGAGAAGGGTGTAAATAATTGATCACTTGCGAGTTTTGGTCTATAAGGAAGTTGGAGTTGTAGTCATCGATATTTAGCAGAATTATCAGCTAAAATACAGCCATATTACATTTATAAATATATAAAACCAAATTGATCATACTTTTTAACCATCAGAAACCCACATTATTATTGCATTTCTCTTTAAAATTGATGTTCAAGCCTCCAACTTCCTTATAGCCTGAAACTCGCAAGTGGTCAATTGCTCATATGTACAGTATATCTTTTGAATATTATTCTAGTTTTCTCTCTAGACCTCCATCAAATTAAATGAGCAATTGAGCATTTACCTAGACTCGAAAGATGGCTGGGCTTGCGGGGATTGGAGGGGGAGGGGTTGGTGTCCGATAGGCTTGGGTGTGTATGGGGTGGCCTGGCCCCCCCCCCCCCCCCCCCCCCCCCCCCCCCCCCCCCCCCCCCCACCCCCCCCCCCCCCCCCCCCCCCCCCCACCCCCCCCCCCCCCCCCCCCCCCCTCCCCCCCCCCCCCCCCCCCCCCCCCCCCCCTCCCCCCCCCCCCCCCCCCCCCAACCCCCCCCCACCCCCCCCCCCCCCCCCCCCCCCCCCCCCCCCCCCCCCCCCCCCCCCCCCCCCCCCCACCCCCCCCCCCCCCCCCCCCCCCCCCCCCCCCCCCCCCCCCCCGAAAACTAGTGAGGCGAGAGCCTCACTTTCTTACTGCGCCACCCGCAAAAGTAGAGTTACATCGACAAAATTAGGTTTTCATCAAAAAGTGCATTTTTTGGGGTCTCGGTCGCAAAATTGGTGTTTAGCAAAATTGGAGTAATTACTGTAGTAGAGTATATAAACGTAAAACATATTGTACACTGCGAACTAAAAAACAAATATAATAAATCTAAATACTGTACTGTA
The DNA here is from genome assembly GCA_032716605.1 of Paralithodes platypus. Lineage (NCBI taxonomy): Eukaryota > Metazoa > Arthropoda > Malacostraca > Decapoda > Lithodidae > Paralithodes > Paralithodes platypus. The sequence goes on from CM064487.1 coordinate 105,863,850, forward strand.
CAGTGGCGCTAATGAATCATGTCCCAGCTGTCATTACGTTTGGCTCGCTCTGTGCTGTATTAATGTCTGTCAGATGTTGAATACGGTGGGTAGGAACATGATTGTATATCTCACTCAAAAAGAAGAAATAAAGTTTAAATATTTCTGATACCAATTATTTGATCAAAACATACTTGGTGCCGAGATATCACTATTTAGCACGACTGTACAGTACTATAGTATATTCGCTGTAAGTAGGCGATAAATCATGACCTCTAACCACTAACTCAAAACCCACTAGATTAATCGAGCAAATATTTCTACCATTTGGGAAGAGTCAATCAAGAAATAGATGTGGAAATTTACAGCCAATTTGCTCTAGCCCATATTGAGTTACAGAGGATAGGGGTCATGATTTCTCGCCTACTTACAGAAACATGGGGAGTGTCAGCAATAAATTATACACTTTCAAAGCTTTTCAATAAGGTTTCAGACAACTGCATTGAATTCTGGTGTACTTGCTTACAGGGCTGTGGAGTCGGATTGAAAAAATTCCGACTCCAGGAAATTTTAAGGATGCGACTCCAACTCCACCCCCTCTCCTGCAAATTTCCCACAAATTGCTTGCTTGAAATGTCCTCCCACAACAGCTCCCACAAATGCTAATTTCTCCCACAAATGTGTGGGAATTTCCCGCGGAGTGACAACACTGGCCTAGCAGGGCACCTAAGTACTTTACTCAAGAATTGATCACGTAAAGGAGTCGGAGTCGGAGATATTTTTACCGACTCCGACTCCAACCAAAAGTAGCCGACTCCTCGACTCCTGACTCCGACTCCAACCCCTGCTTGCTTATCATCTCTTCCCTGATAGAGTAGTCTGCAGTTTCCAAGTAGTTGAGCATCTTCTGTACAATCTTCTCTGCGTTACTCCTGTCACACATGGCGTACAGAAGGTTCACTGCACGCTGACGCACACTAACATCACGCTCAGTCTGTGGACATTATGCTTTCATTAATAAATATAGTTGTTGTTGTTGTTGATCCCCAAGCTGCCTGGCCGAACAGCCCCAAGGCCCCGAGCAATGCCAAGGCCATAACCGAGCGCCCTCACAGAACCCTCCCTGCCGACCACAATAATGCCTGGGTGACCGAAGCCACTCCATGGTGGGGAGCTGAGGAGGGTGCGGAAACGCCCGGGAAACCAAAGCCCCACCCAGGGCCCTGTGCTCCTCAGCAATTATGAAGAGAAAGTTGAGGGGCAAAGGAAAAATGTGACGCTTTGGCTTCCAATCTTGGTAGATTGGGTAGATCCACGGAAGAGACGCCGTCACTGGAGATCTAGAAAATATATAAGTAAAAGGAACAGTCAGAGTAAGCTATGGGTATGGCAGAGATCGCTCAGTTCTCACTCTGATAGACCAGCCCATCACCGCATATAGAAGATTCTATTAACGTATAAATGACAATACAGTACAGGTCTCCCTCGATATACGATTGGGTTACGTTCCTGAAAACCCGATCGTCAAAGACTTAAATAGAAACATTGTATACCCCTGTAGCGCGGTGGCATCTGATGGGCCGAGTTGGTAGTGGGCCGAGTTGGTAGTGGGCCGAGTTGACAATGGGCCGAGTTTGACTGTATTCCTGTAGCGCTACTCCAGGCCTTTTGTTCTGAGTTTCCGTGAGGGAGGGAATAATATGGTTGTATGAAGCGATGGCGTCTAGCTTTTCATCGTGTGAGACGGAGCGGTGGTAGGGCAAGAGGCGGTTGGGCTGGTGGTGTCGCACTATATCAACACCAGAGCCGGGGCAGGAGCCGCATGCCGGTGCCTCCGCCTCCTCTGTTAAAATAGATAAAAATTTGTATGAGTAAAAGTAAGTAGGTTAAATTTGTACATTTTTCGATAGAAAAATTTCTCTGGCAAAGCCGGATTTCTTCATATAATGCTGGCTCGCTATAGCTCGCCAGGAAGAAATCGACACCTAGATGGGGATAAACGTCTTAAAATAGTTGGCTGAATGGGGCCGAATGGATACAAGCCAGAGAAAGAGAGAAAAGGACAGAAATAACAAAAAGACGGTCACCCCCCTTAAGACCTTTCGTGCCATTTAGGAATCGATTTTATCCTGACGAGCGATAGCGAGCCTGTAATTTAAGAGTAATCGAAAGCAATAAAAATCCTTTAGAAATCAGAGCAGATATTTCAAAATTAGGCCAATTGAGCACTTTCGAGTTTCAGGCTATAAGGAAGTTGGAGCCGTAGATATCGATAGTTAATACAAATGCGATAATACAGGAGGTTTCTGATGGCTAAATAGTATATTGAATTGGGTTTTATGTATATATATACATTGACTAAAACCGTATTTTAGCTGGTCATTCTGCTAAATATCGATGTCTACAACTCCAACTTCCTTATAGAACGAAACTCGCCAGTGGTCAATTTAAAGACTAAAATAATATAGCTTAGACATTTATATAACATTTTTTAAACCCTGTAAATTAAACACTACTAAAGCTGCCTTAGCATTTTACCCCTAAGGTAAATGGTTACAGTAATTATGCAAACAATTATAGTGCACATACAGTACCCGGTAAGCTATTAACAACTCATGAAAGCGATACAAATCCTTTAGAAATCAGAGAGCAGAAATTTCACAATCATGCCAGTTTAAAGACTAAAAAAATAAGCTTAGAAAATGTATGTAACATTATTTAAACCCTGTAAATTAAGGGGAGATTTCCACTTGAGGGATTTTTTTCTGGACTCCTTTCTCCCTCATGTTTAGCCTCATTGTTTTTTCTAATTGTAAGACGTTTGCTCCATTATTTTGACGATGTTTAGAACTTTCATCACATTTCTGTCAATTTTAAGACCTTTCTTGCCATTTAGGTGTCGATTATATCCTGGTGACATCCTCTACTTTAACGGCCCATGTTTCTGAGGCATACATCATTGCACTTCTAACACATGAGGCATACACCTTTCCCTTCAGGGGGAGAGGCATTCTTTTCATGGTCAGAATTGGCAGCAGTTCTCTGAACTTCCCCCAGCCACATCTAATTCTAGCGACAGTGGCAGTCTCGGCCCCACCACCAGTAGAGATGTTATATCCTAGGTAACAAAACTTGTCCACCAGCTCCAATGACTCATTTCCAAAATTCACACCAACAGGATTCATCATTTAACACAAGCTCGCCCTTGCACACTACGCACTAAAACTTCTCGATTTCTCTGGTGATGGGCTGGTCTATCAGAGTGAGAACTGAGCGATCTCTGCCATACCCGTAGCTTACTCTGACTGTTCCTTTTACTTATATATTTTCTAGATCTCAAGTGATGGCGTCTCTTCCGTGGATTGACCTCCCAATCTACCAAGATTAGAAGCCAAAGCGTCACATTTTTCCTTTGCCCCTCAACTTTCTCTTCATAATTGCTGAGGGGCACAGGGCCCTGGGTGGGGCTTTGGTTTCCCAGGCGTTTCCTCACCCTCCTCAGCTCCCCGCCATGGAGTGGCTTTGGTCACCCAGGCTTTATTGTGGTCGGCAGGAAGGGTTCTGTGGGGGCGCTCGGTTATTGCCTTGGCCTTGCTTGGGGCCTTGGGGCTGTTCGGCCAGGCAACTTGGGGAACAGCAACAACAACAAACTTCTCGATTTCTGACTCATCCTTCGGCAGGGGTCTTTTTATTCTACTACAGCGCTTACTCCCATTGTGCACTCAACATCGACAGATGCTACACCGAATCGAGTTAGCGCCCACACCCTTTCCACACGCTGCACATGGGTATACACCACTCTTTTCCAAATTGCCTCGTCTCAATCTACAGTGCATAACCTTGGTTTTGTTAATATTGCCTCTTAAACCCTTGCTCGCCATGCCCTCTCTCCATTCTCTGAACTTGACCTCAGCATCTTGCATATTGTCAGCTATTAGAACTAAATCGTCTGCATCAAACAGTTCCCATGGGAGTCCGCCTCTAAAAACGCTAGATAGTGCCTCCAAAACCATAATAAAGATAAAGGGGCTTAACACTGAACCCTGAAGAACTCCAACACAAACTGTGAACTCCTCACTCAGTACACCTCTCACCCTCACCGCACTTCGCGAATCCTCATACATCTTCATTATCACACGCACCAGCCACTCTTCCACACCAAGTTTCCTCATAGCCCACTGCACAACATCTCTAGGCACCCTATCAAAGGCCTTCTCCAGGTCTACAAACGCAAAGTAAAGTTCCTTGCCTTTTAGTAAGTATCTTTCCTGTATCTGCCTGACTATGAAGATAGCATCGGTTGTACCCCGTCCTGGCATAAAACCAAACTGCATATCATCAATGGAGATACTTTGCCTGGTCAAACCCTCAAAGACTCTCTCACAGACCTTCATGATTTGGTCAAGCATTTGCAGGCCATTATAATTGACCACTTGCGAGTTTCGGTCTATAAGGAAGTTGAAGCCGTTAGCATCGATATTCAACAGAAATACAATACTAATGTAGGTTTCTGATGGATAAATGGTATGTTGAATTGGGTTTTATGTATTTATGAATGTTCTATGACCGTATTTTAGCTGGTAATTCTGCTAAATATCGATGTCTTCCTTATAGAACGAAACTCGCAAGTCGGCAATTACCTCTATCTACCGCATCACCTTTCCCCTTTGTATAAGTTTGATAAGTTAATTTGACTTTATATTGTCTTTGTCCCAGTTTTGGTTTGTTTAGTTTGCAAGTTTTACATTTTAATTAACATCTTCCCTGTCGACCACAATCTGGATGACGCGGTACAACAACTTCCTCGGACACATAGTCACCGGCAATACAGAGCAGGTTAACCCTATTAGGTGCAGGGCGAGCCAATTTAGATCCTCCCAGTTTTACTCCATTAGTTTGGAGATTTTAAGACGTTTCACCTCATTAGTTTGGCGATTAAAATAAGATGCTTCAACCCAATAAGGTGTCGGTTATTCCTGGGCGAGCGAAAGCGAGCCTGCAATTTGGGAGAAACCGGCCTTTGGCCGGGCCATTTTTCTACTGAACAATGTACACATTTAGCTTGAAGGGGGTCTGGGGGACGTTGTTTTAGATTGAAGGGGGTTTGGAGAGGCGTGTTTCTAAGTCTTGGGGGTAAACTAAAAACACATTGTTAAAAAATGGCTAAAACAAAACAAAAATCAATAATAATTCAACAAAATACCATAATAACCCCCAAGACGATGCACCAGAAAGTGTTAAGGATGACGTCCACGCATCACATGTAATCCTAGGCGTATATCTCCGCTAGGATGGCCACCTTCAGCACCTGTTAAGGGGAGACGGGTGTAAATAATTGATCACTTGCGAGTTTTGGTCTATAAGGAAGTTGGAGCTGTAGTCATCGATATTTAGCAGAATTATCAGCTAAAATACAGCCATATTACATTTATAAATATATAAAACCAAATTGATCATACTTTTTAACCATCAGAAACCCACATTATTATTGCATTTCTCTTTAAAATTGATGTTCAAGCCTCCAACTTCCTTATAGCCTGAAACTCGCAAGTGGTCAATTGCTCATATGTACAGTTTATCTTTTGATTATTATTCTAGTTTTCTCTCTAGACCTCCATCAAATTAAATGAGCAATTGAGCATTTACCTAGACTCGAAAGATGGCTGGGCTTGCGAGGATGGAGGGAGGGTGTCCGAGGCTTGGGTGTATGGGTGGCCTGCCCCCCCCCCCCCCCCCCCCCCCCCCCCCCCCCCCCCCCCCCCCCCCCCCCCCACCCCCCCCCCCGAAAACTAGTGCGGAGAGCCTCACTTTCTTACTGCGCCACCCGCAAAAGTAGAGTTACATCGAAAAATTAGGTTTTCATCAAAAAGTGCATTTTTGGGGTCTCGGTCGCAAAATTGGTGTTTCGCAAAATTGGAGTAATTACTGTAGTAGATTATATAAACGTAAACATATTGTACACTGCGAACTAAAAACAAAATAATAAATCTAAATACTGTACTGTACAGTGGCGCTAATGAATCATGTCCCAGCTGTCATTACGTTTGGCTCGCTCTGTGCTGTATTAATGTCTGTCAGATGTTGAATACGGTGGGTAGGAACATGATTGTATATCTCACTCAAAAAGAAGAAATAAAGTTTAAATATTTCTGATACCAATTATTTGATCAAAACATACTTGGTGCCGAGATATCACTATTTAGCACGACTGTACAGTACTATAGTATATTCGCTGTAAGTAGGCGATAAATCATGACCTCTAACCACTAACTCAAAACTCACTAGAGTAATCGAGCTACTATTTCTACCATTTGGGAAGAGTCAATCAAGAAATAGATGTGGAAATTTACAGCCAATTTGCTCTAGCCCATATTGAGTTACAGAGGATAGGGGTCATGATTTCTTGCCTACTTACAGAAACATGGGGAGTGTCAGCAATAAATTATACACTTTCAAAGCTTTTCAATAAGGTTTCAGACAACTGCATTGAATTCTGGTGTACTTGCTTACAGGGCTGTGGAGTCGGATTGTAAAAATTCCGACTCCAGGAAATTTTAAGGATGCGACTCCGACTCCACTCCCTCTCCCCCAAATATCCCACAAATTGCTTGCTTAAAATGTCCTCCCACAACAGCTCCCACAAATGCTAATTTCTCTCACAAATGTGTGGAAATATCCCGCGAAGTGACAACACTGGCCTAGCAGTACTTTACTCAAGAATTGATCACGTAAAGGAGTCGGAGTCGGAGATATTTTTACCGACTCCGACTCCAACCAAAAGTAGCTGACTCCTCGACTCCTGCCTCAGACTCCAACCCCTGCTTGCTTACCATCTCTTCCCTGATAGAGTAGTCTGCAGTTGCTAAGTAGTTGAGCATCTTCTGTACAATCTCCTCAGCGTTACTCCTGTCACACATGGCGCACAGAAGGTTCACCGCACGCTGACGCACACTAACATCACGCTCAGTCTGTGGACATAAGCTTTCATTAATAAATATAGTTGTTGTTGTTGTTGTTGTTCCCCAAGCTGCCTGGTCGAACAGCCCCAAGGCCCCGAGCAATGCCAAGGCCATAACCGAGCGCCCTCACAGAACCCTCCCTGCCGACCACAATAAAGCCTGGGTGACCGAAGCCACTCCATGGCGGGGAGCTGAGGAGGGTGCGGAAACGCCGGGGAAACCAAAGCCCCACCCAGGGCCCTGTGCCCCTCAGCAATTATGAAGAGAAAGTTGAGGGGCAAAGGAAAAATGTGACGCTTTGGCTTCCAATCTTGGTAGATTGGGTAGATCCACGGAAGAGACGCCGTCACTGGAGATCTAGAAAATATATAAGTAAAAGGAACAGTCAGAGTAAGCTATGGGTATGGCAGAGATCGCTCAGTTCTCACTCTGATAGACCAGCCCATCACCGCATATAGAAGATTCTATTAACGTATAAATGACAATACAGTACAGGTCTCCCTCGATATACGATTGGGTTACGTTCCTGAAAACCCGATCGTCAAAGACTTAAATAGAAACATTGTATAGCGAACCCTAAAATTAATGGGGTAAATGGGGATGCGTTCTGGGACCAGCCAAAACACAAACACAAACACCTAAAAACCTATAATAATATGGTAAATCGGGGCACCGGATAGTGAGGGAGATCTGTATTCATAAGTTTGGTAAGATCAAGTAAAGATGCATCAACTAACAAAATATGATAGGTAAATTTGTTAAGTTTATTGAAATCCGCACAAGATACAAAAACAAATTATCAACTCTCATAAGAAAAGTAGACAAATCTTTGATGTAGGTACAATTTTGCCGCACATATTCTATTCCGTTGGGGTCGTGAATTGGCAGCCATCCACCCACTTCCCCAACCCCCCTCCCTCACTCCACCTCATATTAGTAGGAGGTGGTGTGAGGGAGGGGGTTGGGGAGGTGGGTGTAGGGCTGCCAAATCACGACCCCAATGGAATAGAATACAGTATGTGCGGCAAACTGACAAATTTTCTTGACAGTATAAGTACCGCACTGTATTATGTAAAAGCTGGTTCATCCAGACAAATATCTCATAATTTAGCAGATATCAAAAGGGTTTTATATTTGGTAATACTTTAGGACAGCCCTAAAAGGACACCAAAGTCCCTTCCATATACTGTACAGTCAAGGTTAATAAGTGTTGTCAGATATTTCACAAAGTTTCGGACACTGACTAATACTCTGAGGGATAAGCACTTTTCCCAGTAACTATAAAGATACCAATAACACTTTTTGAGCAAAAAACACTGGAATCTATGAGAACACTTAATACCCCCGATTGTACAGATCTCCCTCACTATCCGGTGCCCCGATTATGATATTATTATAGGTTTTTAGGTGTTTGGGTTTGGGTTTTGGCTGGTCCCAGAATGCATCCCCATTTACCCCATTTATTTTAGGGTTTGCTATACAAGTTTTCTATTTAAGATCGGGTTTTCAGGAACGTAACCCAATCGTATATCGAGGGAGACCTGTACACTTGGGTATGACACACCACTCTATTAAATTGAAAATTTTGCCCTTTGTTACAATCGGTTTTACAAAAAATAAATAAAAATTGTAATGTGGAATACCAGTAGCCTACTATGAAGCTCTTCAGCACGATGGTGCCTTTTTGTCTTTGATTCTGGCTAAAATTAGCCGATGCTAGCAGTTTAAGAAGGACCTATGCTAATAAGAGGGTATATTAAGGTCTCAATTACCCCTTTGAGTCCGAGAGGTTGTTTATAAGCTAAATCAAATTGTCTAATGGTAACCAAAATAAGATAACAAATATGTCGTTGTGCTGAAGGGGTTAACAATGCTTACCTTGAGATCATTAATAACAGATCCTGATGCTTGTTAACAGCTTGGTGTGAGAAATCTGATGTAGTGGCCAGTAGACACAGTGTTTCCAGAGCAAGGTAGCGTAGGAAGTTAGTCTCACGGTGGGACAGGAACTGACCCAACTGGTTATAGACTCGCACCAATAAGTTGGGCTCACTGAAATAAATACACAATGTTAGAGTCAACATTATAACAAACAATGATACTTTTTTTAACACTGTGCACTCCCTTGATCGGCAGGTCTGGGGCATGACCTAGTTGGTGACCGGTCAACTCAACCAGTAGACCATTTCAACCAGCACCAAATCAACCAATTCAGTTAGGTTAGTACTATATTTTGGCACTGGTTTGGTTGGTCTGGGTTACTTTGGCACTGGTTGAAATGGTCTACTGGTTGAGATGACATGGAACTGCCCTTGTTACATATAAAAAAACAAAAATCAAATCATGCTTCATGAATTAACAACCTACTCAATAACTTGCACTAAGCTAATTTTGGTGAAGGCATCTTCTAAAGGCTCCTCCCTTAAGCCGGTATCACACGAGAGCTTTTATAGTCAACATTCGATGATCAACAATTTCTGGCAACATTTCTGGAATATTTTACAACGGTATCGGTATCGGGAACTAGACTGATGATATATGAATTTTGGCAAAAGAAATATTATAAATGTTTGACCTCATAAGCTGCCAGTCCAGTGTTGAGTATAAATGTTGAGGGAAAAAACGCTCGTGTGATACCGCCTTTAGGAGCTACTTTCTAGGGAATCTTGCTTTAAGCCGGTATCACACGAGCACTTTTTCCCTCAACACTGATCTGGCAGCTTATGAGGGCAACATTTGGTATATTACGGGTACCTAAATTCATCTATAGTCAGTCTAGTTTCTGATTCCAGTGCAAAATATTCCCGAAATGTTGCCAGAAAATGTTTGATCATCGAATGTTGACTATAAAAGTTCTCGTGTGATACCGGCTTTTTACAGGCACCATGTGAGGCCGGTAAGGGCATCACATTTCTTTATTTTGTACACCCACAACCCTTTAACACTATCTGGTGCAACGTCTTGGGGGTTATTATGATATTTTGTTTAATTATTATTGAGGGTTTTTATTGTTTTAGCCATTTTTTAACAATGTGTTTTTAGTTTACCCCCAAGACTTAGAAACACGCCTCTTCAGACCCCCTTCAACCTAAATAACGTCCCTCAGAACCCATTCAAGCTAAATATGTAAATTTTTTCGGTAGAAAAATGTCCCGGCCATAGGCAGATTTCTCCCAAATTGCAGGCTCGCTGTCGCTCGCCCAGGAAAAATGTACACCTTATTGGGTTGAAGCATCTTATAATCGCCAAACTAATGAGGTGAAACGTCTTAAAATCTACAAACTAATGGAGTAAAATAGGGAGGATCTAAATTGGCCCGCCCTGCACCTAATAAGGTTAAAGTCATCGTTAGGACAGCCGGTGTATAAATGAATGGTCATGCCTGGATGTGAGGTACTTGTGGTATGGTTCTGCTGCGTGTCTACCTGTTGAGACCAGAACCTCTCCAGGAGGTTTGGGACCAGGGAATCTTTTGTTGGAGACTCCGAATGGGCCTAGGTCTCTGGATCTTCTCTTGGCTGGCATAGATGTGTGTGATACAGTAGAACCTCGCTCTTTCGGACTAATTGGGGGAGACCCCTGTCCGAAAGTGTCAAAAGTCCGAAAGGGCCGAGTCCGAACTCACACTTCAGCCTTTCAGACAAATCCGAAAGGCTGAAATAAAGTCCGAAGTTTTATTAGTCCGAAACTCGGCTCTTCGGTCCGAATGCGAAATAATTCTTCTCAGCCTTTCAGACAAATCCGAAAGGCTGAAGCATGAGTCCGAAGTTTATAAGTCCGAATACACATTCACCTAACCAGATAAGTCCGAAACTCGGCTCTTTGGTCCGAATGCAATTTATTTTTTCTCAGCCTTTCAGACAAATCCGAAAGGCTGAAGCATGAGTCCGAAGTTAAATGTAGTCCGAAAAGGATGGAGGTATTTTCTCAGCCTTTCAGACAGATCCGAAAGGCTGAACCATGAGTCCGAATTGAAATGCTAGTCCGAAAGTCTGAGAATTCCGAAAGATTGAAATCCGAAAGAGCGAGGTTCTACTTATATATATATATATATATATATATATATATATATATATTTTTTTTTTTTTTTTTTTTTTTAAATGTTCTGTTGTCCCTGTTCGGGCTCTGCCTTGAGTCAGTCACCCCTAGCTATAGGGTATGTGCCTGAGTAAATACATACAGGACAGCTTCAATGGTCTTTACAATCATCTATGGCCTTCATCACCACTCTGTAATGGTTGACAACCCCACCAGTACACCATATCAACCAGGTCCAACTAAACCAGTGGAACAAGTCTAACCTAACCTTACAGCACCAGTATTAGTTGACTTAAGGGGAGATTTCCACTTGAGAGATTATTTTCTTTACCCATTTCTCCCTCATGTTTAGCCCCATTGTTTTTTAGATTTTAAGACGTTCGCTCCACTAGTTTGGCGATTTTAAGAACTTTCGCCTCATTAATGTCACTTTTAAGACCTTTCGTGCCAATTAGGTGTCGATATTTTCCTGGCGAGCGATAGCGAGCCTGTAATTTAAGAGGATTCGGCTTTCGGCCGAGACATTTTTCTACTGAAAAATGTACAAATTTATCTTGAAAGGGGCTCAAAGGGGTGTAATCCTAAGCTTGATGGATATCTAGGGACCAAACTAAAAACCTCCCCTTAACACTGAATGAGATCTACTAGTTGGAATTTTGTACAAGTCAGCTCTCCATACACCAAAACAAACAACACCACTCACCTGTCAGAATGGATAATTATAATGATGGCCTCAAGCACCATTGTTCCTAGCATTAATGTTCAACCTGAAAAAGAGAGAAGTATTGTTGAAATATTATTATGTTTTTATCCACCAACCAACTTCACCTCTAAACTCAATTAATTAAATCAACAAATACATGTGGCACTCCAGGGATTGAACCTAGGATGCTCACACCGAGATTCAGTGCATTTATCCATTGCGCAATAAGTAACATCCCGTTCTTAACATTAATGATCAATTACAAACCCCAATGTACTTGAATAAACTAATGAAAGCATATGGTTCTCCCGGGATTCCAACTTGGGACACCACACGCAAAACATAAATAACTGAAGTTATGTCAAAAACAATTACATATTATCTGTATAACTGTACATTAGAAGGTACCGTTTCCCGCACATATTCTATTCTGTTGGGGACGTGATTTGACAGCGCTGCACCACTTCCTCAACCCCCCTCCCTCGCTCCACCTCCTTCCCTTCCACTATTGGTAGGAGGTGGAATGAGGGAGGGGGGTGCAGCGCTGCCAAGATACGATTTACTGGGATGGTTGAGATATGGAATATGTGTGGCAAACTGTACAATACATACATACATACATAACATTTTAAGACTGAATGCTCCACAAACATGTGCAGTTTCAGTCTCTTGTCCTAATGGTGGCGTTCCAGGCAACCCTGTTAAGGGCTGCTTCACTTGTCAAGTTTTTGGATTTGAGATCGGCACGTATAGTCCGATCGCAGGTCTTCCTCGGTCCACCCCTTGGTGCAACTCCCTCCACAATCACAGACCTGCATCTTTTCACCCAATTTTCTGTACTGCAATGATAACCTGGTTGATAGTGACAAAAAGTATAAAATGTTGGCAGGTGCCTTGTTGTCTCTGTTTACTGAAGGGTCTTTGTGTAGCGGTGGTGGATCTAAAGGTTTACCACGTTGTCCACAATTGACCACTTGCGAGTTTCAGGCTATAAGGAAGTTGGAGCTGTAAACATCGATATTAAATTATTATGTTCCCTCCACCAACCGACTTTACTCCTAAACTCAATTAATTAAATCAACAAATACATGTGGCAGTCCAGGGATTCGAACCTAGGATGCTCACACCGAAATTCAGTGCATTTATCCATTGCGCTACGAAGACAGTTAAACACAAATACAGTAATTATGTAGGTTTCTGATGGATAAATAGTATGTTGAATTTGGTTTTATGTATTTATAAATGTACTCAAACCGTATTATAGCTGGTTATTCTGCTAAATCGATGTACTGTATACAGCTCCAACTTCCTTATAGAATGAAACTCGCAAGTAGTCAATTGACCACTTGTTGCAGCACGGGAGAAACCATAAATCATAAATTCTTATTTCTTATTCCTTACATACGCAAATAGATTCTGAAAGTGGCCAATGCAACTTACGGCTAAATTACCGTAAGTATTCTGAGAATAAAGTATAATCTTAAGAGATTTCAAACAAATATTTCATCCCAATGCAAGCAACATTAACGTCGCAACTTGTCCTAAAAATAGTCTTAACAATAATCACCATAAGTGACAATAGCTTCCTGATCGTATCTTATTAACCCCTCTTTTTTTTCTTGAACTTCGTGTTACACACAACCATGTTGAGTGCAACGCAGGGCTCCAGTATATATTCGCGTTTTAGATTCCTCCTTCCGTAACCATTACCTCCATGTACTCCCTCTTATCCATCTGCAGATGCTCCCACGTGACCATTCAGATCACCCCCCACGATTGTTATTTGAGAGGTCTGAAATGACACTGACGGTGTCATTCCAGAAGTCCTCTTTTATCTCTTTCTGTAGGTCAGCCTGTGGGGCATATACAGATATCACATTCAGAATTCTTTCGTCTCAAAATATATTTATGATATATGAAATGCTGGTAAGTACGGTCCACAGAAGAAAACATGATCATTGTGACATTCTCCATCATTAAGAACATTCTATCAATTTCAAAACCACTCCTCATATCTAAAATACAATATGATACAATTATAATTATAATTATATTATTCCTTACTCATCAAAAACAATTAACGCTATTCAAACTTTAATTAAATACTAAAATTTATAATTATACTCTTCCTTACTCATCCAAAACAATTCTGGCTATTTCAAACTTAAATTAAATACTAAAATTTATAATTATACTATTCCTAACTTTCAATATACTGTACAGTAGTTTTAATAAGCCTACCTTTCCATCAAAATACTAAAAACAGAGCAATTATAATAGTCATCCATCAAGTTATGGCTGTCTGGAGTCGGCCACCCACATTAACACACAAAAATAATCAACACATAGAAACAAATATATCATCGGTTTAATTTTAACTGATAGAGTTCTGACAAATTGCATCATTTAAGGGGGGATGGCCTGGTTTTCTGCTCACCCTTCTTCCTCAAGCTTACCCCCAATAATTTTAAGATGTTAACAAGTTTGCCCCATTAGTTACTTTATTTAGACCTTTCGTGCTATTTAGGTGCCAATTTTTTTCCCTAGCGAACGATAGTGAGCGTGTAATGTTACAACAACCGACCTTTGGCCGGGACATTTTTCTACCAAAAAATGTACAAATTTATCTGAAAAGGAGATCTGATGTTTCTTTTGTTTTAAGTTTGATGGACCTCTAGGCAGGAAACTACAACAAATATTAAATACATGTACGTCAGATAAAATGAAACAGAGTATAGGTTTGATTCCCGAAGGGAAGTAGAGAAAACCTAATATTTAGTAATTGACGATGTTGCCTATTGGTATAATAGTCTCCATTCAACATCCACGTCAGTCGTTTGAATGCACCGCTGCGAGGAAGAATAGGAGTCATCTTCGTAAGTGCAACGCTACTTCTCTTATGGTGTCGTCACAGATTGGGTACCCACTACGAAAAAACTTAAAAATAAGAGCAAAAAAAAAGGAAAAACAAATCCATCTTAACACTGTTATTCACAAGCTTCCCACATTCGGTGGATTTTCTTGCGTTGTGGCTTCTTACCGCCTCTCGCCAAGCGCAACAATTCTTCCTTCAATGATATAACAAGATAACTCAAAATATCAGCGAATGGGAAGGGGATGGTTGGGAGGGACGTCGTCGTCAATGATTCCGGGGCCCCTACTAAATATTAGGTTTTCTCTACTTCCCTTCGGGAATCAAACCTATAATTTAATAGTGGCACCTCCATCATTGACGATGTTGCCTGAATTCCAAGACTGGAGGGGGACATTCGTAGTATTAACCTCTTAATAACCGCATGGTTAAGTCAAGAAACATCATAACAGGAAAAGCTATTCGTATATGTAGTTGTGCATACAACACAGTTAGAAAATATTGACAGAGTGTGACCAGTGCGTTGCTTCAAAGAAGCCTGCTCCAACAACAGAGTCCTCATACATTTTTGTTGTACCGGGTGAGACAGAGTTAAAAGCAACAGCCCTGCATCACCCTGACCCGGAACTTATGCTGAGCTGAGCTACAGTAGGTTCCTGGGCGTAGTCATATTGACAATTATCAAACCTACTGAAACTAGTGTAACTAGCAAGGAACATATTGGAGTCGCCATCTGATCTCGATTAGCCTGGAAACTTGAAAATCATATAAATCGTAGGGCAAATGATTCTTTATTATTCATAAACTGGACAGTTAGATAATGGAAATATTTACAGAGTCACTTAGGACCTATTGTAATCTAGTGCAACTAGTTTCGAAAATTGAAACATAAAACACTTTCAGCAATCTAAATTCCCAATTCTTTCTAAATCAAGCAAACTGAGCTTCTAAGCTCATACATATCTCATTTTGGGCACAGCCCGGCGTAAACAGCGTCTAGGCTTGCCCTTAAACCCACTTGTAATCCTGTGTATGGGGGAGTTCCTCTCTTGTACTGGGATCCACATATCCCTCCCCCCCTTTTTGTCTGAAGCCTTTCAGGGCGCAACTATCACAGTACATAAAAACTATAAACAACAGGAGTGTGTCCATGGGCATACTTACAACAATCGGCCCCGTCTTCTCGGCGAGGATCAGCGCGTAACTGAGTTAGTCGACTATCTCAGGTAGTCCGCCGGAACCCTTATCATCTTAATTGAGGAGGGTATCGAGGCATACACTCGGGGAACCTGAGCCGGGGGCCTAGACAGGCGTCCGCCGTGATCCCCGCCCTTCACGGTATGACCCAAGTGGCACATATACATTATGGTGAAAGGTTGATCATATAATATTATCTAAAACATAATTTGGCCCAGCCGGCACATAGACATTATGGTGAAAGGTTGATCTTAACTCTAAAATATATATACACCAGGGGCCAGAGCAGGCTCAGGGACAGCGCGGCTAGTCACTTAAGAGAATAACGATCTGGCTACGGCGGGACCGTTGTCAAGGTCATGTGGGATTGAATGGGAAAATAAATTTCCTGTGAAAGGATGAGTTTTAGAGAACTGAAATGGCCTCGGGACTAACCAGGCCGAAATGAGGTCGGGGAGTCCTGACCAAAGGCATCAGCCGCAAGGATTGCAGAAACACGGACGTGTCTGTAAGATCAAGTGAAGCTTGACAACCGGCAAGGGATTGTGGTTATGATTCTATATGGCATAAACAACAAGAGAAAGACAGGAACGAGAGTGTCCTGCAGGGCTCCCTTTGCTGACAACAGAACTTCAACAAGAGGTTGGAAATAATGACCCCGACCGGCAGTGGTTGTTTTGTAAACAAATATCGACTTGCTGCTGAGCCGACCCTGACCCTAGGAAACCTTTTCCGGGTGCACACACCTAGGTTAAGTATATGGAGACAGCCCCCAGTCCCTTGGAGATAGGAAGAAAAAAGCCGGGGTGATTTCCTATCCCCATCGGCGGGGGGCGATCTCTAAAGGAACAGCCGGCCGCCAGACGAGCCGAGGACTGGAATGGCTTAGTATAGGGAGGAAAACTGATAAGGTTTTGTTTATTTTTTCTTGCTAACACTACACGATTTTAGGCAGTTTAGGAAGGCTCTCTAATATTCAAAGCCGTAATAGATATCACAATTATTAACCTCTTGACTCCCACATCATCGGTTGTAAGTTTAATAGAATCGTCTAATACTAGGCCAAATAATATTAAACCAGGTGGCATTGTATTGTTTACTGAAAGTTAAAATAATTGTTTCACTCGCGTATTCGAACCTTAAGGCGGCGTCACATGAGCTGTTTTGTCGGCGTATACGAACCTTATAGATTTTTTTTTTCCTGGATCCTCTTCTACCTCATGCATAACCCCATTAGTTTTTTAAGATGTTCACCCTGATTGTATTGCGATCTCAAGAACTTTCGCCCTATTTCTTTGCCAATTTTAAGACCTTTTGTGCCATTTAGGTGTCCATATTTTCGCGAGCCTGCAGTGTAGGAGGATCCAAATTCAAATATTCACAAACTGATACCTAATATTGGCTAGTTTAAACGCCCAAAATGGTCATACCCGTGAACCAAAGTTTCGGCACCCCCCGAACAGGCAGTAAGACGAAGTCAAGGTTGAAGACAGGCTGGACGATCGAAAAGACTCGTAGCGAAGCTGAAGTGAGGTTCACATTCCACTAACTGAAGTCTCAGCAACAATGAATAAATATGAATGCCCACCACCATATATAAAGCCGCTGGTCGGTCAGTTGATGTAGTAGGAAATTCATCTGTGCTTGAGGTGAGTGGCTTGGAATTTTTCGTATGAAAAGTTGTCTGCCTGTGTCACATAACTGCACTTGCATAAAATTGTCTACTCTTTTTGGACACATTAAAGATAGTAATTATTTAATTATTTCCAGGGGAATTCCCTCCCTTTTTTGTGATTGCGTGATTTGGATGGCTACTTATTCCTCCAAACAGTGCCACAAAACCGATCCTCGGTTAATAAGTGTTGTCACTTGTTGCTTAACACCCAAAGAGACAGATCTCCGTTAATAAACACTGTGTGTTCTCTTATCAGAAATGGACGTTCGCCAAGGCCGTGCGTGGCAACGCCCACCTAACACTCAAGCCAATCGCCCGGAGGTGATAACAAGAAGATCCCTGATAGTGGGCCACTATCAAGCTGGAACCACAATTAGTGAAATAGGCCGGCTCATGGGGATCAGTAAGAACACTGTCAGGCGATGGGTGAGGAGGTTCGAAGGTGAGCATGATTCGAGTAATAGCACGTAATATTATTTAATGAGAAATTAGTTAAATGTCATTTCAGTGACAACTAAAATTGTCATTTCAATGGAATTCGGAAATAGCTGAATGCTGGATTATCCAATCAATATCTTAAGAGACTTCTCAGTGTAAAATATAATATACAGTATTAGCATGAATGCGCAGCTTAGCCTAGGTAGTGTAGGCACTCAAACCTCAAGGTGCAATAAGCCTGTTATAGTTTGAATATCTTTCGTAATTCTTTGTGTTCCATTCCTTCCGGCTTCTAAACCCCTTCCCGTCTTCCATACACCCCTCCCCCCTCTCATCCTCTCTTCCACCACACCCCCTCTCATCCACCCTTCCACCCCCACCCCCACCCAATCCCTCCTCTCCCTCCCGCTCCTGTCTCTCCTACACCCCCTTCTCCCTTACTTCCCCCTCCCTTACTTCCCCTCCCTTCTCCCCTTCCCCCTCTCCCCTTCCCCCTCTCCCCTTCCCCTTCTACGAATCTTGGCTAACCTTTCTACTCGCGTGAAGTGGGGAAAATAAAATTGTTTCATTAATGTTGTTTAATGTTCTGTTTTTACATCTAGATGATTAATTAGGTTTAAACTTCCCCAGGAACCTGCTGATTCCATAACAAATTATTGTTTGGGGAATATTTCCACCTCGTTAAGTGGGAGAGGAATAGCCTCAAACGACCGTCGACGTGGGCACTCCACCAAGAGTGTTCCTTTGTTTTCTATACAAGATGAAAGTTCGATAACATTAGATTAGGATGGTTTGATTTATTAGGCAAAATTTACTGGAAAACTGAATGCGATTAATTTTAAGGAGTATCCTATATCCCAGCCTAACCTCGCCAAGCTGTAGGTGGGGACGTGTCAGGCAGCCTCTGTAAATGTCTGTGACAGACTGTAAAAACGGCACTTCCCGCTAAATCCTATTTACATATTAACCCTTTCACGATCCTGACGCCATTTGACGATGTCTTCTGGCTGTCATTAGCCGTTTTTATTGGAAGTATCTGAGGGACTTGAAGGGGTAAAGAGTATCACCATCCACCATCTGACTCCCACATCCCCTTTCTAATCTGAATAAAATAGTCCAATACTACCCAGCATAGAGAAGAGAAAGGCGTCCTCGGAACGTGAAAGGGTTAACTAACCCAAGCAAGCTATCCTTTTCTACAGTCACGAACAATTTTTTATCAAAGTGTAAAGCGATTGTTAACGCTCTTAGGATCCGAGGACGCCTTTCTGTTTTTCTTTCCTGGTTATTATTAGACTATTTTATTCGGATTAGGGATGGGATACGGAGGTCAGAGTGAATGGTGATACGCTTTACCCGTATAATTCCCTCAGATCCTTCCTTAACTGTATAAAAACGTCAAACAATTGGCAAAAGAAGATGCCAAAAGGCGTCAGGATCCTGAGGGTAATTTTACAACTATAATACAATATTACTTATTATATTTAAACTGATTAATATTTGTTTAATCCCTGCAGGTGAGGGGCATGTTAAAACAAGATCGAGATCTGGCCGCCCTCGTGTCACTTCCCAAGAAGACTGTGAGCGCATCCTCACTGCTGTCATCCAGGCACCCAAATCATCATCGGTAGCTCTGACAAGAGACCTGGGCCTCAACTGTCACCCTATAACGGCGAGACGCCGGATGCGTGAAACGGGACTGAACTGCCATGTTCCAGCCATAAAGGAGGTGCTGACAGAAGCCAACAGGAGAGCAAGACTACGATTCGCTCAACAGCATATTCAGCGTGGCCGTGGCTTCTGGAAAATGTTATTTTCACGGATGAAAAATGCTTCTCCTCTGTGACACGGAACGGGCGGCAGTGTTGGCGAGCACGAAACACTCGGTATGAGGCCAGGCATATAAACGAGAAGGGAAGGAGTGGCAGAGTCACCGTGTTGTTTCAATGTTAGATATGGTAGGGAGGTCCTGGAGAACTGGTTAAAATTGATGGTAACCTTAACAGCGAGGAATACATTAATATATTGGAAGCCTCTTTACTGCCATCTATTCGCGCATACGCCCTTCCAGAGCCCAATATCATCACATTGGTGCAGGATCGGTCTCCCATTCACACCAGCCGAGCAGTCACACAGTGGTTCGCACAGCACCCGGAAATCCAGTTGGTAGATTGGCCTCCAAAGGGATGTGACTGCAACCCCATCGAAAATCTTTGGGGGATAATGGTTCAGGAATGGAATGTTCCAGAGATGACCAAGGAATGCGTAGAAGCAAAGGCCAGAGAAGTATGGGAGGGCGTGAGACGACGCCCAGACATTTGCAGCAAGCTAGTAGACTCGTTACCGGCTCGTCTGCAGGAGGTTATTGATGCAGAAGGGGGATGGACAAGTTATTGAGCTGCGGAGACATTGAATGTTACAACATAAATGCATATGTTGCCATATTAAAAGGACACTGTATTCCATTATCTCTCTGCACAAATAAACTTTATAACAATGTAATTGGTAATATGTATAGCAGATGCTTTAAACAAGGGCTTCATCAAATAAAAAATAAACCACATATGAAATAGAATATGTTTCTAACACCTACTTGTTCCATTATATTTAGTACCCAAGATATAGTTAACGGCTTATTATGTCTTATTTTAATATTAATAAATTATGCGTTACAGTCTATGACCATGAAATAGATCGCTCTATCACATGCATATAAAGAAAACTAAAACAATCTTTCGCTCAGATAATTATAATCCGTTTGTGAGACTTATTATTTATTATAAAAGAACAAGCACCATGTTAACTAGGACTTTATGGCACTTTGAAGCATGGTTAAAATGGAACGTGGGAGCTTAGCATAAAAAAACTATATGAAAGCAGTCTTTTAACCCTTTTAGGATCTAGATGCCTTTCAGCAGCTTCTCCTGACTATCACCATACGAATTTTTACAGCTGGGGAAGGATCTGGAGATCTTAAAAGGCTACAAACTAACTCAATTGACCCTCTGACTTTAATAAACCTTTCCTAATCAGAATAAAATCATGTAAAAATAGCCAGATAACAGATGTAAAGTGTGATGCCGGAGCATGAAATGGTTAAATAAGGGACAGAAGACAGGTATGGCAAAGAAAATGCATAAGCCTGTCGGTGGAAAACGTAGGTGACTCACAAATGTTTTGAGACTTGGAGCTCATGAAAAGCGAACCTCGGTCTCGTTGCCAAGCCTGGTACACCAGCTTGTCCGAACGTCTGTTGTATCTGCAACCTTGACTTAGCCTTAATACCTGTCCAGGGGGTGCCGAAACTTTGGTTCACGGGTACTGTACCCTACTATCAACGACTAAAGTTCGTTCCCCCAAGCAGCCTCTGAGTGAATCCGAAACACCTGGGGGTCGAAAAACGACCTGAAAGAAGTGTCATTTACAGGCAATAAATGCTTCGTGTTTTTTTTTTACCCCCAGCTGATTTGGATATTTTGATTCACACAGTGGCAGGTTGGGGGAATAAACTGTTGTCGTTGATAATACAGTGATTCCTGTTTTTTTCTGTAAATCAATGTACGATTTTAATAAGCTTATTAAGGACTTATACAAGTCAGAGGGTCAATTGAGATAGTTTGTGCATACTATGATAATATATATCATGGACTTAATTAAGTATTCGAAGCTATCCTGAACTGAATCGAATCGTCTCATTAATTAATAACCCAATTTTAACATTTCGGAGGTTCATTTCCGCTGCTCGAGGGTTAATAAATATGGTGTAAAACAGTAATGAGACGATTCGATTCAGTTCGGGATGGCTTTGAATAATTAAGGCCATGGTATTGTCTTAGAGTGTAGGACTACTGTACCTCTTTGAGATCTACAGGTTTGTAAGCTGAATACAGTCATATAATACACAAAATTAACCATATGAGGATCATGACGAGATTTGACAGTTAATCATTGGACGATTTTTTTATAGTTAGGAAAAACTTGTGGGAGCTAACGAGTTCATTAAGACAGTATTTTATTTTCTATGTGTATAAAGAAGACAAAAGGCAGGCTGCCTGTAACGAGTGTCTCCTCCAGAGCCAAAAGAGTGACAGAGAGCTAGATTCAAGGGACGTTAAGGTCAAAATGCCTGGGCACACGAAGTTTAAAGCAGTTTAAGTTATAGAATTAAGGAAAGATTGATTGAGGGAGAGAGTTCCAGAGTTCACTTGTTGAGTAGAAGAAAGACTGAAAATTTGCCAATTCTTGGGTTGGAGAGCTGGACAGAACAGGAGTGAAACTCCTAGATAGCCTTCCTAATTTGCGTAAAATCGTCTAATGATAACCAGAATACACTGTCGAAGCTCGTCATATAACCCTCAAGGGATTATGATAGCATACCGCCATGTTACTGAATATTGTTGATTCATCCAAGACTGAATCAAATCTTCTCACATTTTTTCTATAGTTGCATTTCGAAGGTGTTTTTGTTTATGAGCGGTAATGTTTTGATATCGCAAATCCTCCTTTAACCCCTTATGTACCGGCGACGTCTTTTTATCCTATTTGTGACTACTATTATACGATTGTATTCAGTTTAAAAAGAGTCTACAGCAATTAAAAGGCTTAGTACTATCTCACTTAACCCTTTTTAGTACCACAGATCCTTCTTAAAATTTTCAAAATCGTCTAAATATTGCTAGAATAAAATTTAAAATACGTTACCGGTGCAGAATGGGTAAATTCATCAAGCCTCCACCACTCTTCTACCCACACGGCCTTAAGGGACTGAAGTTCTCGAAAAGGGGCTCCAGTCCTGTCTCTATTCTTGATTTACAGTGTGCTGGTTTAATAATCCAGAAGGGATGATAGCCTCTGAAGTCCTATTTTAACTAACTAACTAACTAACTTGCTACCCACACGGCCTCTTTAATTGTTCCCTTCAGCCTCGGACACCTCTGCTGGCTTGACATATGTTCTCATACGTTATAGACTGCATCACCGTTGATTCATTTAAACTCCGCCTAGACAAATATCTCGCATCAAACCCGCGACTGACTGCGTTTGTAAATGAATAACTTTATTTTATCCCCCCCCTCAGTTACTAACCCATCTGTCCCCTACTAACTTCCTAATCCTGCCACGGACATTAGTTCCAGGGCAGTAATCCCCTTTCCAATGTTCCCTTACCCACTCTAAACCACTGTTTGGACACTTGATCCGCAGTGTTTTGGAGGACAAGCAACCTAGAAGGGTCACTAGATATGTTGTTGCTTGATTTCCTTTGTACTCCTTTGTACTCATTGTTCCCCTCTGCGCCCTCCTCCACATCCTTCAAACAAACAAGTCACTTGGATAATATGGTAGCTTCTTAAGGGGGAAGGGTTGGTTTTTCTGGCCCCCCTTCTCCCTCATATTCAGCCCCGTTAGTTTTCAGATTTTAAGACATTCGTTCCATTAGTTTGGCGATTGTTCGACCTTTCGCCAATATTTTGGTGTCAATATTAAGACCTTTCGTGTCATTTACAGTAGGTGTCGATTTTGTCTTGGCGAACTAAAGCGAGCCTGCAATTTTAGAAGAAGCCGAAAATGTACAAATTTATCTTGACAAGGGGTGTAAAGGGTGTTGTTTTGTTTTAAGCTTGATGGAGGTCTAGCGAAAAAACTCAAAATTAGACAAAAAAAATAAAAAAACAAAAAACTACTGTACTCCCTTACAGTACACATAATTCAGTAGTGTTCGTATAGGCAACATGGCGCCTATTCAGATTAACCTACCCTATTTTCCACTACGACATTCTCTGCCTTAACCCTTTACTCCCAGTCCACCTTCAGGTCATGATCACCTTGTTCTTATTTTACCACTCGGTCTGACATCACCTCTTGGTTTGATATCTTCATTCGTGACTCTATTTGGTGAGGAGAACAAGCCAACTGAAAGAGTGTCTTCCTCGCGCTGCTTGCTTATACAGCTTAGGAAGGATTTATGGGAATTATATGTGTACAAACTATCACAATTAACTCTCTGGCTCTCATATACCCTTCCTAATCCGGAGAAAATCATCTAATAATAGCCAGAAAATAGACGAGAAATGAGGCATCGTATTATCTAAGCTCTAAGGGGTGTCGATGAGTGTGGAAAATCACCCCTATGTCCACGCCCTGGCTGCCCAGACCGTCATCGGGAATCTACTGTGTATACTTTATTGAAGAAAATGCTGTTATTAGTTATCGTGTTAAGGGGAGGTCTCCACTTGAGGGACTTTTTTCTTGACCCCTTTCTCCCTCATGTTTAGCCCCATTGCTTTTGATATTATAAAACGTTTGCCCCATTAGTTTAGCGATTTTAAGAACTTTCACCCCATAATAAGACCTTTCGTGCAATTCAGGTGTCGATTTTATCCTGGCGAGCGATAGCGAGCCTGTAATTTAAGAGGAACCGGCCTTCGGCCGGGAAATTTTTCTACCGAAAAATGTACAAATTTATCTTGAAAGGGACTCAAGGGGGTGTAATTTTAAGCTTGATGGAGGTCTAGGGAACAAACTAAATACCTGCCCTTAAGGGGATAGTGCTGTTTTTTTTGGTCTAGGAATTTAATTATTTATTTATTATTGAATGTCCTCGCTTCAACCCCATCCAGCTTAAAAAAACACACCCTAGACCCCATTTCAAGATTAATGTGTAAATTTGTCAATAGAAAAATGTCCCGGCCGAAGACCGGTTGCTTCTAAAATTACAGACTCGCTTTCGCTCGCCAGGAAAAGTTCGACACCTAGATGGTACGAAAGGTCTGAATATTCACTAAAAAGTGGGGCGAAAGGTCTCAAAATCGCCAAACTAACGGAACGAACGTCTTAAAATCTGAAAACTAATATGCTAAACATGAGGGAGAAGGGGGTCCAGAAAAAGCGACTACCTCCCCCTTAAGTAGTAAAATACACATTACGCAAAATGGTGTTATGTACAGTCATGTTACAAATTATATGTTACTTATTAGATGATGAGTCCTCAGTTTTAAGGGAAGGTATTTAGTTTGTTCCCTAGACCTCCATCAAGCTTAAAATTACACCCCCTTGAGTCCCTTTCAAGATAAATTTGTACATTTTTCGGTAGAAAAATGTCCCGGCCGAAGGCCGGTTCCTCTTAAATTACAGGCTCGCTATCGCTCGCCAGGATAAAATCGACACCTGAATTGCACGAAAGGTCTTATTATGGGGTGAAAGTTCTTAAAATCGCTAAGCTAATGGGGCAAACGTTTTATAATATCAAAAGCAATGGGGCTAAACATGAGGGAGAAAGGGGTCAAGAAAAAAGTCCCTCAAGTGGAGACCTCCCCTTAAATAGACTACCGAATTTATGGTGAATACATTTAAGTGATGTGGAAAATATTTGTACTAAGATTTATGAAGGCAAATATGTCTAAGATGAATATAACCTCTACGTAGGGTACGTGGTACAGGTCTTGCAACACAATCACAACCCTACTCTGTGCAACTCTCCAACCCAAGAGTGAAACGTTACTCCCAGTCTTTCTTCTATTCAACAGCTGAGCTCTGGAACTCTCTCCCAGAGTCTGTGTTTCCCTCCTCTTATGACTTATATTGCTTCAAACTCCGTGTGTCCAGGCATTTTGGCTAAAACGTCCCTTGATTATGGCCCTGTCACTCTTTCAACTTTGGGGGAGGCACTTGCTACAGGCAGTTCTGCCTTTTGTCTCCCTCACTCACATAGAAAAAAACAAAAACCACCAAGTGATCGCTAGGCTAATTGAAAATGCTAATTGGAGCAAGTTTTCATATTCATCCAAAACATCCACCATTCCTTTGTTCCTTTGCTGAAACATTCCTTCCTCCAAGAAAGATTTAGGATGGACTTGGCTCCTAAAGTTACAGTATATATATTCATTTTTCCGGCAATGGTAAATCGTGACAATATTATATCCTTCAATGGTCGTTATTAAGGAAACGCAAACCTAGGAGCCTAAATTACCTAGCGATATGTGAATCAGACTCGTGCATCTTAAGGGGGGTCACCGGCTTTCGTTATCTTTCTCTCCTTTTCTCTCTTTCCCTGGCTTGTATCCTTTCGGCCCTATTCAAGCAACTGTTTTAAGACGTTTATCCCCATCCAGGTGTCCATTTCTTCCTGGCGAGCGATAGCGAGCAACATTGTATGGAGAAATCCGGCTTTGCCGGAGACATTTTTCTATCGAAAAATGTACACATTTAGCTTGCTGTCAAAACAAAAACATATATATGCTGGCTCGCTACCACTCGCCAGGAATATATTGACACCTGGGTGGGGGTAAACGTCTTAAAACACTAGACTGAATGGGGCCGAATGGATACAAGCCAAAGAGAGAGGGAGAGAAAGAGAAAAAAAAGAGAGGTGGGCTCCCTTAATTTACCAGAGATAGCCAGCCACCTCAGCCGTTATACCGGACACACAGAATATCAACATCCATCTCCATCCGTCTGGACTTAGGGGAACATATTAACGATTGATGGTGGGACGAGGGTGTAGAAGTTTGGGGTCTGGTTATGTACCGCATTAAACTTACTGTATGTTTAAGAAAGCTAAATGTATTTTTCTTGTAAACTGCAGCTATACTCCTGATACTGCATAGCGTGTAAGAGGCCGGTATTACAAGTAGATTAGCTCTCACAATACAGTCATCCATTAATACCCTTAGCTCAATCTATTATATCACCTCAAACAAATATTTAACAGGAGAAAGGGTGTGGACATAAAATAGTCAATATAACAAATCTTCAGGGTAAAAAACTTCATCAAAGGTGCCAAATAATTATGTTATGTGTGAATACAGAATGCCATTTTCCTGATTCGAAGACGTTCTTTGTGCACTCTTAGATGGAACACATGTCTTGCAACAAATAATTATGGAAGGTGGCCTAGGTCACCAAGAACTAACTTAAATATAGTGATAGAAGACAATTATAGGATTATTCCCGTCATTTTGTCATGGATCAAAGGCATACAGGCTAATATTGATTGGATGTCATATTAAATGTGTTGCAACATTTCACGGTGAAGCAAAGTACTAGACCAATACTACATCGTGAAGGGGTTATACTATAAAATAAGATATATATGCCAAAATATGTAAACAAAAACGAAATTATTAAAGGTGAGGACAATTGCCTAATAACTTGTTGGATAAAAATAGCGAGTAATGGGACTTATTGAACACAATTACTCGAGGGAATGAAAGTGCAATGAAACCTGATTAATGCAAAAGATGGACAAATCGAATTGAGAACATTAACGAGACGTAATTCTCGTTCTGAAAGAGATGAGGTTGGAATAGGAGATCTCAATTGACCCCAGTGGGTGTTCATCAACTATAATATTGTTTGCTACGTAATGCTATAAAAGTGATACCGAAATGTATGCAAGATGGTAACAAACATACGTAATTGGATTGGCATAAATATGATATTCTCACAGTTTTAAGCACATAGACGAAACAAAGGTGTGGGTATCAGGGCACAGCAAAAGAAGACAGGAAACAGAAAATATGCTTTAACAAATTGGCTATGAGGTGTAGATGTCTGGGGGTGATTAACCTGGTGTTTGGAACAGCAGATCAACCATGATAGATGGTAAGGCCACGTGTGTAGAACCCAAAAAGGTCACGAATGAAGCACAAGTATGCACAGAGTTTTGTAGCGAGGCGCTGGCTGTTCATGTCCTACTAAGATGGATATTGCAAAGATTCTCACTGACATGTATTGTGGAGAAATTTTCCCTCCTCTTTCGCTGGTGGTGCCGAAAGCGAGAAGAACTCCAAATATGTTGACGAGGAAATTATTATGAGAAAATAGAAGAGGTTCATTGTTTCCTCTTGAATAGTATAATTCTTGTACCGGTATGTTTTCATAATGGACACTCAATTATAAACATAAATGTCTTAATGTGCACTTTGTGTTCGCTAGAATTAGGTTTGTTTTGTTATTGTTGTTGTTCTTGAGGAATGTGTACTTGGTGGCTAACGGGCTTTTGTTTGGTTTATTCAAGTGTTTTTATTAGTTTACCTTACTGAATTAAAGGAATATATGAATATATATATTATGCAACTGAAGGCCTGATATATAAGATCTGCCTTTAATTGTGAAGAACATATTCCATGCATGACAAACTATAGTTATATTCATGTGTGCTTATTACATGATAATATTGATTCCTGTAGCATTTTATGAATTTACAGTAAATCTATATACTTATTTTCACATTCCTGCTACACTACGTTAGTGATTGGTTACGTAGCACCAACCACGCCTCAACCATCCTTCTTGACCCATGAACTGTGGTCTGATACTCTCACTGATAAGATCCAACCAAATAGATCATTGTTGGTCTGGGCCTGGCCCAGGTCAACCCAAGATACCAGTCTAACGCCACCTGGCAAGTGCAGGGAAGGGTAAACAACTTTTGTTTATGTGTGTTTTGCTTTGAACATCTATTAGGCCATAAAAAGGCGGCAAGATGAAAGAGGAGAAATGTGCTCGAGAGTAAGTCATGATAAGAGAGGAACATGATGCACAGACATAAAAGTACACACTCAGTTTGGTTTTAGTTAATAGATTACGACAGACACCCGTTCACCAAACGACATAATTAATGATGAAGGTAGACTCAATTACACTACATACCATGGATGGGAAGGCCGAACTGACGTACACAATCGTAAAGTTCAACATTCTGTCCTAAGCAAACTTAAATCCATGTCACCCTGGCATATAACTGCATCAATCACACCAACAGTAACCTCTTATCAAACTTCACATTTAGCCCCCTTGTTTTTGTGACGACTCCATTACTGTGTGAGGCTGCAGGTCTTTGTATACCAACAACCAACATGTCTTCCTGCAGACATCAGAACCCGTTCCTTGTCCACGGGTGTGTTAGGACGTGTGGAGGGCTTGTTGAGTGCTACACCCCAGCGAGGGACACAACACTACAACACGCTCATAGTCCAGTCAACATTATCAGTTTTAGAGCATCGTGTTCGAGCATGGGGACGATAATACCGACAATGTGGGTGTGTACGCGGGCAACAGAACAACAAACACAAGTACGATAAAGCGCCTCATGCCTCTGATAATCACGGTCACTTCACAAATAGGTAAAATATAGAAAATATTTAGTTTTGTGCTAACTTTAACGAAAACATGCTCCAAATTTAAGCTTTGCCTGACTAATATAAGCTGCATTACATTGATATTGGCATGAGTGTAAAAATTATGTTCGTTTATACATGCACATTCCTATTGATTATATATAAATAAAATAAATATATACATAAATACAATTTAGCATTCTTTGTTAATACACAGTGAACTCACATTTGTTTTTAGAAAGAAAACAATAGGCGGTTGCATAACAAAGGTGTATTTTTATCAAATCTTTATCTCTAATTTAATT
Source organism: Paralithodes platypus (assembly GCA_032716605.1). Taxonomy (NCBI): domain Eukaryota; kingdom Metazoa; phylum Arthropoda; class Malacostraca; order Decapoda; family Lithodidae; genus Paralithodes; species Paralithodes platypus. The sequence goes on from CM064487.1 coordinate 105,893,133, forward strand.
TCATGTTTAATTCCAACGACGGTAACTTTCAGATCCAATTTGTTGTATTACTTTACATAGTAATTATTTGATCTTTATGGTTTCAATATTATCACAGAAGGTATGGTTGATACCCGAGATTAAACTATTGATAAAGCAGTAGAGTTATATTACACTCACATTTGATTAAAATCCTCTTGTGGGCACCGATTATACCCCTTGAGGATAATGAAGCATTTTGACAGTTTATTATGGCTATCAATAGGAGACTTTATTAAGTCGTGGAAGGCCCTCTAGCAGTCGAAAGAGTAAAAACGATCACACCTATGCCTCTGAATCCCACAGTTCCTTCCTAAACTGAGTCAAATAGTTTAGTGGTAGCCAATATATATTGTTGTGGCATGTCATAATCCTCAACGGCTTGAACGGATTCACGTGATATACCTTTTGTCTTTGCTCATATGTAAATACTTCACTGTGGTTCCAAGTGCATACCAATAGCTGTCAACAAAATAAATGTAACTGTATAATATTATGGTGGGGGGAAAAACGAGCGTTTAAAATGAATATGATAAAACCAAATATATAAATTCGAAAGATCGCCGACAATAGCATATATTCGATAACCAGGTAAACATGTGGGACTGTCTTGTTGTGAGCTAAATACGGGTGCCTCCCTCACGCAGGGGTCTCTGTTTATATATCCAGGAGGGCGATGGTATCTGGGTAGGTCTTGTGTATCTCTTACTTTTGATTTCAAGCATTCTATTTATATTTGTGCTTTGATATTTGTAATTTGCTGTTCTAAACGAAGTAATCAAATGTTGTTTTAATCATATTCTGCTAATAAAGTTGCAAGAGGAAATACTGTATTGGCTGAGCACTCATAATCCTAAAATTATACACATGAACAGAATATGCAACACATAGGATTAGTAGTAGACGATTACATTTAACATATATTTATCTATCTATATACAGAGGCCCAATCCCCACTTTTCCTATTTTGTTATTTTATTAATTATTATTTTTGTTTGGGGGGGGGGGGGCCGACTCAAGACAGAGCCAGAATAAGGACAACACAACAGAAAACAATGAACACACAAACAAAATACAAATTCACACACATCTAACACATTTAACATATTCATGATCAATATAATGTTTCGAATATTTATACAAATCGATAAATATAAATAATTTGGTTTTAAACACACACACCTACTCGCGCGACACCTCAACAAAAAATGTGTACTCATTATATTACCCACGTCCAGTTACGGTTTGTTAGTGTTGTTACCTGGCCGTGACGTTACGTGTACCCTATATAGAGGACGGGAGAAAGTACTACCACGAGAGATATTTACATGGATATACATAGATACACTGGCCACATAGACCTTACGATCCCAGTGAGGTGATTAGGATTTAATTTCAGTAGAGATAGCAAACCCAATAGTAAGGTAAAGTGGTAAGAAAGGATAGCAATGGAGAGAGAGAGAGAGATTTACATAAAAATACATAGATACACTGGCCACATAGAACTTACGTTTCCAGCGAGGTGGTCAGGATATATTTCCATTAGAGATAGCAAACCCAATAGTAAGGAAAGTGGTAAGAGTACTTGGCTTGTAATAGAAATAAAATGTCACTATTTTCTGAAGAAGGAAAATATGTATATAGTCATATCTTAAAAAGTCAAAATATATGTACATAATTAATTTAATGCCTATTGGATATGCACCAATATATTATTAAAAACGATTCATTCTGTATGGCCAAACGATCAAAAAGACAAAATAATTACACAGAGGAGTGAAAAATACCTATCTTACATCCTCTACGCAAGTTCGATTAGAAAGTGTGGTAACAGGAATTCGGAACAATATTAGCGAAAACTCGTGAAACACCAATTGTCTGACCTTTGGCGTTAACAACCGGGAATTATCCAGCACATTTCAGGCCCGGACCAACAGTAAAGTGACAACACTGATAACTTTACAAGGCCACGAGTCGTGTTCTCCAACCAACTGATGTACCGTGACCCCAAATGCCGGATAACTGCTCATATATATAAAGAGAAAGAGATATATTTACATATATTTACATAGCTACACTGGCCACACAGACCTTACGATACCAGCGAGGTGGTCAGGACGTATTTCTAGTAGAGATAGCTAACCCTAGAGTAAGGGACAGTGGAAGGAAAGTATAGCAAAGAAGAGAGAGAGAGAGAGAGAGAGAGAGAGAGAGAGAGAGAGAGAGAGAGAGAGAGAGAGAGAGAGAGAGAGAGAGAGAGAGAGAGAGAGAGAGAGAGAGAGAGAGAGAGAGAGAGAGAGAGAGAGAGAGAGAGAGAGAGAGAGAGAGAGAGAGAGAGAGAACACTGATAACTTTACAAGAGCACCGATCGTGTTCTCCAGCCAACTGATTTACCGTGACCCCAAATGCCGGAGAACTCTCATGTAATATACAGTACAGAGCAAGGTCCAGTACCCTGTACCCAGTACCCAGTACCCTGGTACAGAGTACAGTACCGTCACGGCCTGCCTATAATACGAAGAACGTGACCTATGAACCCACGGTGACTTAGGGGATTGGGAGGTTCATGGTGTATAATTAGCCCTCGGGATTATGGATTTCCTTCCCTTATTTCCATCTTTACCGGTGACCTCTTGTAAATAGTATTATAGCCATATTTAGAAGATTTTGTGCACTTTAAAGAGGATTTGCGGTAGTAAAAACTATAAAAGGAGATAGTTCGAAGCCTTGTAATTGTTGGAGGCACTTTTTAAGCCGAATACACTCATTTAGTAGTAGCTAGAATAAAGTTAAAAGGACGGTACTGGTAAAGAAGGAGTTAACTATATATGTTTAGACAATTATTGTCTATATAAATAGTCAAATACAAATAATTCAACTCTTAAGACAATGGTACCCTTTTACTACTTACCAATATTTATGAACACTGCCTGTGACGTCACCAAGAGCTACTCTATACACAGGTCCGGCAATGAAAACAAAACGGAAAATGAACCTCGGATGCAAATCATGCTTTTGTTGCCGCCTCGGCGTTAAACTTCAAGACTTTAAAACATGAAGCAAAGTGCCGATCAAGTGGATCCAACACCATCTGGTCTATGCTTCCTGTCAGTCCAACACGATATATTGTAATTGTACTGCCTTAAAAAGGTTCAGCGGGAGCGAGGAAGATTGTCTGTTGCTTCCGTGTTAACGATGAGGAACCCATAACTTGGGTCTCATACTGGCTCTACCATGTTCCTTAACTAGTTTAGGTAATCACCAGCATAAAAGGCTATATAAGGGCATTCCGAAGTGAAACAATATATATATATATATATGTATATATATATATATATATATATATATATATATATATATATATATATATATATATATATATATATATATATATATATATATACAGTATATAGATATAGATATTTATAGTGGTATACTTCTTATGATTATAATTTATTTCACCCTACATCCCCCTCCGCCCTTCTCTTTATTTCCAAATTATTCATCTATTACATTTTAATATAGCTATATGCAATTTATACAAAGGTGTCCTATGACTGGATAATACTATTTGATTTACTCAAATGGTCCTATTCCCCCAATATCATCCCCTTTAGTAACCAACTCTTTCAATTTTTACCAGGATTTAGTATTCCATTTCAAATTAATTAAGTTTGTTACTCTCTGGTTTTACAAAGATTTTACCTATGAGCATCTGGTGATGATGCAATTATTTTAAATGTGCATGCAAGATACTTAATCGTTCTATGTGTACAGGCACTCTAAGCGAACTATTGAATTTGTGTTTAAATTGCTACGAACACGCTGATTTCCATACGCTATCACTTCACACCAATGTATTTAGAAGACTCAGACATTCATTATTGTACTTGATACTGATAATTAATCAATGCTGCAGAGGTGTGTATGTATGAATGTATATACTCAAACACATACCCCATAGCTAAGGGTGGCCGACTCGAGATAGAGCCCGAACAGAAACAATACCAATTCACAAAAATAGGTGTACGATCAATGAAGTTTATACCCAGTTTACTATAGGTAGGCCAGAGATCCAGACATCAAGCTTTTATAACTGGAAACAAAATTGAGTAATTGAATAGTTGTTTGTAACATTTGGGAAGAATCGGCTAAGGAATCATTGTTTACATGTACAGCCTATTTGCTCCAGCCATTTATAAGTATCGGAATATAGAGATCATAATTGTATGCCTACCTATAATTAACAGGGTATAGGAGAACATAACACTTTGAGGCTTAATTGACCACTTGTGAGTTTTGGTCTATAGTTAGGAAGTTGGAACTGTGGCCATCAATATTTAAGTGATATATCAGCAAAAATATGGTCATAATATATATATAAATACCTAAAACATAATTGATCATACTGTTCATCCATCAGAAACCCACATTATTTTTGCATTTCTCTTTTATATCGATGTTCACGGCTCCCACTTCCTTATAGAACGAAACTCGCAAGTGGTCAATTGCCATTATCACCACCACCCGCAGGGGAGGCCACATAGGCATATGATAAGGAGTTGCTGGAACTCCTGTTTCATTTCCCTGGCTTCCCCGACTGTTTTTTGTTTTTGCCTCACCTGCACTAGGAGTAATCCAGCTAACTCTCACAAACATGTCCTCCATTTACTAATTTCTCTACACTTAACAAGCACACCACACTTCTTCCCAACACACAGAGGTTGTTACCTCTAACAAACCTAAATGTTAGCTTTCTACCATTCTTTCAACCTTGGAGGGACACTTGTTACAGGCAATTTTGCCTCTTGTCTCATTCATGCACATAGGAAATAAAACTACAGAGTCAGATGAAAGATGGAGCAATCATATATAGTAATTAGTGCACTCCTTAAATGATCATATTGCATTATGAACTAATAATTTCATCTTGGGTTGAGTTTCATGGTAATTTGCTGCTTCGTTCTGCCTCTCCGTGTTCTGGCCACGATCTTCATTATGCGATTCATGCATGAAATATATTTTTTCATAAACAATGTGGTTAATGATGAATTTATAGCATATGCAACAATTAATACTGAGTACAGTATCAGCCTGTACACATCATTATGTAGGCACGCATATGAAGTTAATTATAAACTAGATAATTACATTTTATAAATCGATGGCAAACATATAACTTTAACGTAAAATATACTCAATTGTCCTAACAATAATCTTTGTTTTAAAAAGAGTTACGTCAGGTAGCAACAGTAAAACGAAATTAAACACATCGAGTTGGATGTCTTCCTACTTATAGATTCATATTTGTTTTCACCAACCCACTAATTAATTTACAAATAAACCTAACTAGTGAAATCAATGAATGTAATGAATACATGTGGTACTCCAAGGACTCGAACCTAGGATGCTCACACCGAACTCCGCACACTAAGCAATAGGCTACCAAGACAAAAGGCGAATGTCAAGTCAGACAGAAGAGAACTGGGGCGTAGAGAGAGCAGGTTGAGGATGGATTGAAGGATGGAGAGGGGACGGAAGGGGCAGGGGCAGTGACTTCAGAGTGATGGAGAGGGAGAGTGGGGGACATGGGTGGGACAGGGGCGAGGACATTGGCTTTACAGTGACGTGGAGGAAGAGAGGGGGAGATGATTTTTTGATTTTGCCCCGAGGGGCGAGTTTATTGAGCAGCGCCCCCCATCCTGTGAGGGGACAACCACTAGTAAGGCGATACATACTGCTCAAAGAGCCATTATTCCACTGAAACAACAGCATCGTCGTCTGGTTACATTCATATTTGTGTTTATAAGTCAGGTTGGCATTATTCAGATGCGTTATTATAGTTTCCTCATTTAATTGTCACATGGTCTGTATATACGTATTTCATTAAAAAAAAAAAAAAAAAAAAAAAAAAAAAAAAAAAAAAAAAAGCAAGCAAGCAAGCTTGTAGTGACTGAATTATTAATTGACAGGTTGTAAATAATAGCACTACAGAACTAGTGCAATCGTATGAGGAGACTATTCATATTTTCATTACATCAATGATTATTGAGATCATAGTTAGCTGAATACAATTATTACAAAATAGGCAATGGTATAAATCAACATAATACATAATTTAATACAGGCGGACATAATCATGATCGGGTTCGTTGTGCACTGGGAGCTAAGGTGTCTTGAGATCGCCTCGTACCCACACACAACGAACGTATTATAGTCTGCATGGTTGGTATCTAATTGAATATACTTAGTGGGTATTTCAAGAATGTCAGGGGGTAAGGAAATGTGATTTGTATATTAGAAGACTGTGATTAACGAGACGTGTAACATGTGGAGGGAGGTGGTAGAAAGAGAGGGATCTCGTTGGGGGTGGAAGTTTCGCTCCCAGGAATTTTCGTTCCTGTGGTATTTCAATAATAATAATAAAATAATAATAATAATAAGGGGACAACCACTGGTAAGGCAATACATACTGCTCAAAGAGCATTATTCTACTGTAGCAACAGTATCGTCGTCTGGTGTTATTATAGTTTCCTCATTTGATTGCCACATATGCTGTATATACGTGCTCATGGAGAAAAAAAAAAAAAAAAAAAAAAAAAAAATGACTGAATTATTAATTGACAGGTAAATAATAGCACTACAAAACTAGTGCAATCATATGAGGAGGCTATTCATGTTTTCTTACATCAATGGTTATTGAGATCATAGGTAGCTGAATACAATTATTACATACAAGATGTGACTAATATTTCGAACTACATTAATTATTATGCAATAATAGTACCACAAATATATTACAATCATATGAGGGACACTTCACATTCTTCATTACATCAACGGTTATTGAGGTCATAGTTAGCTGAATACAAGAGTCACATACATAATGTGACTAATATTACCAACTACCGAAGTTATAATGGAATTATAGTAATACAAATATTTTACAAAGATGAGTTACATGGTTCAAATTCTTATTACAATAATGGTTATTGAGGGGATAGTTAGCGCAATATGACCAGTGGAGAAGTTTACATGCCGATAGTAATATAATATTTAGTAGGGTGTGTGGTTATGAGAGAGAGGGAGGGGGGTTGTAGGAGGTAGAGGAATGGGTGGGAGAGTAGGGGGGGGGGGGGGGAGGAGGAGGTAAGGTACTCCAGGGAGGAGGAAAGTGTGAGAGGGGAGGTGTGTGAGTGTGTATGTCCCTTCTTAAACATCCTAGAGGGACCCTACCCGTCGTGACCCAGTCACCAGACCCCAGCCAATGCCTTCTCTATACATAATTATGTATAGAGAAGGCATTGCCCCAGCACCCAAAACACACAGCCACACAGATTCAGATTAGAGGGGAAGAGGAGGGGCGGGAGCAGTGATGAGGAAAGGAGGGGAAGAGGAGGGACAGGGGCAGGGGCAGTGATGGAGAGGGAGGGAGGGGGACATGGGTGGGACAGAGGAGGGGACAATGTCAACAAGGTGAGGAGGGAGGGAGGGACCAGTTAGCGGCACCTGACGTACACAACTCGCCCTCTTGTTGCTGCTTTGCCAGGGGAAATCACAGCCGACACCCTTGCAAGGCCGCGTCCACGCCCTGCCTAACCTTCTTTCCTTCCTTCCTATCTCTCTCTTCCTCTTGCTCTCACTTCCTTACTCTATCCACAAACACACTCAACTTTTCTGCAATCTTATCTCTCTCTTCCTCTTGCTCACTTTCATACTCTATCCACAAACACACTCAACTCTTCTGCAATCATTAACATTATCTTAATTTTTTCTGAGTTTACAGACAAACATAATCCTTTTTCTCTCAGTTTAAACGCACACCCATTACATATTTGCCCCAAGACTTTACAATGGCATGATATACATATTTGCTATATAGTTACACATATAACACCTTTTCTGTTTCAAATTACAAAGCTACCTGTATTTTATCTACCCCGAGTTATTTTTGTGTGCTCCCCCCCCCCCCCCCCCGTTAGTTTATTGAGACACACACATGCATATACATTCAGTGTTTGCTTGTACTCGAGATAAGTCCGTTAAAATAGTGGATCCATTTGTGTTGAATTTTAAAATATACTAATATATGCATTCGAAAAAACATTCTTTGTTTTTATTTTCAAAGAGACACGTTGAGATTTTTCAGATAAATTATTAAGGGTTCTTTGATATATATAAGAACACAAGAATGGTATAATTATGACTAAGCATTTTTGTTCGACATTCACAAATGTTGTGATGTAAGACACCCCAATTAATTCGTAAGTCCTGATTTACCCGTTGTGTATAAGTGTTTAACACATTTAGTACCAGTCCCGTCCTTTTAACTTAATTCTGGCTGCTTGTAGACAATTTAATTTACTTTAAAAAGGGTCCCCAGTTATCAACAGACTTCGAAATAGCTCACTTAACCATATTCACTACCACCGAGCCTTCTTAAATTGCATAACATCGTATAAATATAACTAGAATACAATATTAAACACTTTACCGGTACAGATGGGGGTTAAGACTATTCACCTGTTCTCGCAATATTGCACACTCTCCCTTATTCGCTTCTTGACCTCTTGTGACCACTTGCAAGTTTTAGTCCAGAAGGAAGTTGGAGCTGTAGACATCTGTATTTAGCAGAATTGCCAGCTTAAACTAAGTTGTAGTCCATTAATTGATACACATAACTAATTTCAACATGTTTTCTATCCATCAGAAACCTACATTATTATTATATTTCAGTTTCATATCGATGTTTACGGCTTCAAATTCTTCATAGCGTGAGTTTTGCAATGGCCAGTTCTTCCTCTCACTACAAAATGTCCACTAAAGTCAATGGGTGCCTTCAAATGAGTCATATGTCCGTATTATTTTGGTTCCATTCGTTTCCTTGATGGCTAGATAATTATGAGTCATTACCGAAATTTCAAAAGTAATATTACTAAATATCTTCTCTATCCCTAACGAGAAGACTACTACTCCTCCGTGGCTTGATATTAATTACATACGTGTATCATTGAGTCAATATGACCATTATATATAAAATCGTAAACAAAAGAAAGACAGTTAAAAAATAAAGCAAACATAAATCAAAAGACAAAAAATAATAATTATATTGGTCATGTTGGCCAAAAATACAACCCATTACAGTGATTACCTAATTCGCTCAGATTACCGGTTGAAAAATCCACATATACAGTATAGATACAGTAAATAAGCACTAGAGAGTATACACTACAACAATCACATTAAATGCACGTTACAAGGAAAAACAGCAACAACACAATATTCCGTGATCTACTTTTGCTGTGAAGAAAGGCAAATCAGCGTCTAATAATTTTGTCGAGGAAATCTTAAAGTAAAGGGGTGGAGGCAGGTCGAGGCAGACAGGGTGGAACCAGGATCACCAAAAGGGGCAGGGTAGCGGTGAGAGGGAGGAGAAGGTGGAAGGGAGGGAGGGAATGTTGGTGACAATAATAGAGGGAGGAGGTGACATGACGGAGGAGAGGAGGGGAGAAGGGAGGCGAAAAGTTGGTAACATGACACAGGAGGATCGAGGGAGGGGAAAAGTTGGTGACATGACAGAGGGAATAGGGTAGCGGTGAGAGGGGGTTGGGGTGGATGTGGAGAAGTTGGTGACCTTAGTAATCGTGTACCGGTAGTAAGAGAGAGCGTTCATTAAACGAACAACGACCAGTTCCTAAGAATTAGTGGTAAAACATATTTGGAATTAGCGAGGTTTAATATTAGCTCCAGCAACCGAAAAGACAAGACGAAAGACACCGGCGGAAGGGACAGGGAAACGGAAGAGAATCAGAGTTCAGCAGGCCAAACATTTTATAAACAGAAATCCAGGTGGAGAGATCAGGTGAATAGACAAGCCAACACAAACACAGGTGGAGGGACAAATGAACACAGTGCCACACCAACCATGGTAAGCCAGGGCGGGGTCCTGTTTACACACCACTTAACTAATTTTAATTGATTTATAACAGTTTGAACCCATGAAATTATCACTTAATTATATAATCTCTCTCTCTCTATATATATATATATATATATATATATATATATATATATATATATATATTAGGGGTTAAAGTTTGTCTATTTACATATACTAAATAGTAATGTCTGAAAGGGTGTTTGTCTTGGTAAGCGCCTTGAATGATCGATCATGTAAATATTACAGTAACAGGGAAAATTACATAAGTCAGTGCATGTTGTAAATTTAAGGGATATTACCTAGTGTTATTATGTTTTACTTTATTTTGAAATTGACTGTCCTTGGCTAAGCAGTGATACCTTAAAGATTAATAATGTTATCACCAATAAGAACATGAACACAGCAACAGTAGAATGAACTTGTATCTGTATTAATAAGAATTTACCAATATAAATGTTAATGTTATTGCAGGTGTTTATGATATAAGTGGATAGCATGATAAATGGTCGGTGATAAAGGAGTAGGGCGCCTTAAGGGGAGGTCTCCACTTGGGGGATTTTTTTCTTGACCCCTTTCTCCCTCATGTTTAGCCCATTGCTTTTGATATTATAAAATGTTTGCCCATTAGTTTAGCGATTTTAAGAACTTTCACCCCATATTAAGACCTTTCGTGCCATTTAGGTGTCGATTTTATCCTGGCGAGCGATAGCGAGCCTGTAATTTAAGAGGAACCGGCCTTTGGCCGGGAAATTTTTCTACCGAAAAATGTACAAATTTATCTTGAAAGGGACTCAAGGGGGTGTAATTTTAAGGTTGATGGAGGTCTAGGGAACAAACTAAATACCTCCCCTTAACCCCTTCTGTACCGGCGACGCATGTTAAAGTTTATTCTACCTATATTTAGACGATATTGTGCAGTTCAAGAAGGATCAGTGGTAGTACAATTGGTTAAGTGAGATAGTTCGAAGCCTGTCAATTGCTGGAGGCCCCTTTTAATCTTAATAACATCGTCTAGTAGTGGTCAGAATAAAGTAAACAAAACTCACTGGTAGAGAAGGGGTTAAGAAGCTTCAATCATAAACATAATAAAGGGAGCAGAGAGCTATGCTTCTTGGCCAATAATTTCTCAAAGTGTGTTGTTCATAAATCATTGTATGCACTGTATGATAAACCCACGCTTATTGAAATGCATGCGGGTAATAGTTACTAGATATTTATTTATTGGACAATAATGCAAATCTAATTAGGCTCATTCATGTTGATTTACAAAGATATACGTTTCCTTTGCTTCTTTTTACATCTTTAGGATAACTTTATTAATACAAAAATGATTCTTATATAAAACAAAATCAAATAAGGAAAGTGAACAATAAGATATTCTATTCATCGACCTTTCTTTGGGATACAAGCAAAGCATATGCTGAACTCTGTTCAGGCAAATTTGCAAAATTATTTCTTTCTCACGACTCTTTCCTTACCGGAGTCACTGTTTACACGCTTACCTTGCCTCACCAGTTTAGTTAATTTTTAACATGTCGGACTATTTTTGCTATTTTCTCGCTTCCTGGTTTTTCGATTCACCTGTCTGGTTTCTTAAATTCATAATACCTACTTTCATGCCACCTTTCCCTGACCAGCTGCCCTCTGCCTGTATAATTTCCTCGCCAAACTATCTCACGAGTGATAGGCATCTAATGCTTGTCTTTGCTTTCTTCTCTATACACGTAAGATTCCTTATAATGCAAAGATTGGAGACCGTTTCATTATGTTCGATTGGCAGTTTCAAAGATGGTGATAACATGTAAACTAATATGTTAGTTTAATTATATAACTATTACGGTTCCAGTTGATATTCACAAAGGTGAGCAGAACAAATGTAGTTTTGAGATTTTTAATATAGAGAGGTGTGCAACTGTTCGCTCCTTTCTAGTGTACGTGTACAAAAGGTTCTCTAACACATACGATAGGTGGTCCGCGCGTGTGAGCATCCCCACAATGAGCTTCGTGACGCTTCCACAACGACCTTTACCATCGGCACAATGAAGACTGCCAGAGATATTTAACAGGATAAGAAAGTCCATCCAGTTGTTACCATATTTGTTATTGACCCTATAACACCAAGACAAATATTTTAGAAAATGTTACAGCTCCACCAAATCAATGTAATAAGTAGTCTCGGTTAAGTATAGGGTTAATAGCGTTATATGGTCTTGGCCTCAGTTGATTGATTCGTTAGTTGAAAATATTATATGTTGCTTTGGAAAGAAGAGAGCTTCACAGCATATATTACTGTAACATATTGACGTGTTAGACGAGTTCCATATATATAATATAATTGATTGGTGGCAGCTGTAAACAAAGTAAAATCGGAATGAAAGGGTTAATGTCTCAGATAACCTTAGCCACTCAGGTGTGTCAATCTGAGGAACTCTTCCAATTAACCTGTGTGGAGCCTCTGACCCGGCCCGGCACGCTGATTGAATTTTGCTTGAACAGGTGCCAGTCCAGGTCAGTGCAGTAAAACAAATTATATAATAAAAACAAAACACGATGGGGATGCACTGAAAGGAAATGAAAGCCAGCTGCCCTCTTCTATGCCGCGGGTTAAGTAGAATTACGGAGGGAGAATGTTGCTTCTGATGGAAACCTTTGTCAGTGCACAGAAAACCAAAGAATTTGAAGGAACGCATAATATTGAACGTGTGTTTAACTATTTCCTCGTTGACTAAAGGTTAGCCTTCGGTATATTATTGTGAAAGTGTAAGGTCAGTGATCCAAATAAAACATTCAGTATGCACGATTTAAAATCTGCTTTCCGATCTCAAATAGATATATTCCTATATTTGCAAAACAAATCTATGTGCTATTGAAATGTGCAAGTAACCATTTATAACAAGATCACAATTATGTTCATAATGTAAGCGCATAATATTGGATATTCGTTAGTCATAGGTCTATGACGAAACATATATTATAAGTTTCGTAATATGACAAATGAATTTCCAATATATGTACGAGGAATAGTGAGGACATGACGAGGGAAGACAGTAGCACAAGGTTTGGAATAGGTCACAGTTTGTTTAGTAATGAGCTTCGAAGAGGCACTAAGGAAAGGCATTCTGGAAAGAATTATGATATGCGACGAAGATCTATTATGGTATGACTAATATTTTAAAATAGTTCGACCAATGGATCTAATAATATATTGTGTAGGAGACTTAGAGTGGTATTCTTAAAAAAATATTTCCCTTCGTAGCGCCGTTAAAGGACAAAATAGCTTGAAAACTGACGTTAGCTTCAGAATTGGGAGGTCTAATCCAGCTAATCTCTTTAAACAACTCTCATACCCACAATATTCATTCGGCATCAGGCGCTGCGAAGGGAAATATTTTTTTAAGAATACGAATCATACTTTGTTTCGAAAATATATGTATATATTCAATCAGATATAGTCGCAATGCTTGTAAACACTTCTAAAAAATAGTCACATGCACAAAACTTGGACATATATTATGCATCTGTGTCAACATACGTACTGCTTCAATATATCTTGGCATCTCAAATTACCTCTAGTATCTTGGACCTTACAGTGGTATGTTGTAAAAGTCACGACAAGGATGTTCGGACATGCGCACAAACAGATATCCCCACATTCAATCTGACAGAAAGCAATGAACCCGCAGATATTTATATATACGTACGTGAATGCCTAATCCCGCCGTCAAGTAAGAAAAACAACAACACATACCTTTATATCAGAAACATAATATTTGTCGTAATACCCAAAACTGTACTTTCAATACAGTATTTGTAACCACATGTTGGTATTAATGTACACGAAAGGAATAACAACTACTAAATCCAACTTATCATGATTGTGTAAGACATCACACAAGCAAGAACACTGATATAACACATTATCGCAATCTGAATATAAGTATTATGTAATTAGAAGGATATAGGTATTTGCAATAATTCAAGTAGAACAAAATAACATTTTGTACATATTTTTTCAGAGCGTTCAAGGAAACTATACACCCCAAAACATTATCTTACATAAACATACTGTACACATGCCAAAATATGCATGCAATTACATATGTGTACGTATTATGTATATGTAGTTACAATCCAACACACGCACACACACCCACACTCAAACCTTTGCATACATCACACGCAAACAGAAGATCACAAACAAGAGGCATGACAAACACACACAAATAGACATGCCCACAAAACACGCCCAGACACAAATAACTGCACTATCGTCCACACACACATTCCCAAACGCAAGGACGTAAACAAAATTACAAAAAACAGCCATCCATCAGAATGTAACCAGTGAAAGAAGTTTGTTTGGGGAAGTAAGGGAGTAAAGTAAGTTCGTCAACCATAAATAACCCTTTGGCGATTACGACACATTTTGACAGTTTATTCTGGCTATCGTAAACAATAGTGGTTGGCTAGGTACCTTTAATGGCAAGCTTTAACACATTTATATTTTATAGTTTTGGAAATTAAATTGATACTACAAATGTGGGAAAATGCATAATTTTTATAGTCATAAAAATGGCCACCTTAAATCCCTTCTGTACCGGCGACGTATTTGTCATTGTTTAGCTATATTTATACGATTTTGTGCATTTTAAGAACAATCTGTGGTACTAAAAAGGGTTAAGTGAGATAGTTCGAAGCTTGTTAATTCCTGGAGGCCTGTTTATAAAATAATTAAATCAGCTAAAAGTAACCAGAATTAAGTTAAAAGGATGTCATCGGTACAGAAAGGATTAAAGCAAAAGTTACGTCATTTTCCAAACTAAAGCCTCTCCTCACGCCAAACCAAAGGCCGTGATTGAGGTGACAAACAGAGGGTCCCCTAGACAGGTGAAGGAGGACCTGCCAGTCACTACAACAAACACTGGAGGATGGAGGGGTCACACATCAAGTGCTGACAGTACTGGCAGCGGGTGGGGAGGAGGCTAGGGGGTCAGTGATGGAGATAGGTGGCATATACAGTATATATAAATATATATATGCAATCATGTTGCCTTTACGTTTAAAGAACCAAATTGGGAGACAGACAACCCAATTAACGTACTGTGTCCTAAGTGATATAATTTACTAAAATATAACACTAAATATACAGCGTTTATTCATGCAGATATTCCAGCTGGCCCAGGCCTCCTTTTCGGTATGATTTGTAAGCTATTTACAAATTTAAAAATGAGAAATACAATACATATATATGAACAAACTACTGGGTAGAGTAAGTCAGTATATTAAGCTTGTTATTAGTGTACTTTATTACTCTATAATATCATAAATATAATTAGCACCGGACCAGTTGGAGATTTTGCCGACTGTACCTTTGACTGATAGGGACAGAGAGGGAGAGGTGCACCGAAGGAGAGGTGGAAGGATGGCGTGAGGAAGAATATGGATAAAGGCGGTGCTGGTTGGGAGGAGGGGCGTCAACTGGCAGGGGACAGAGGTGCATGTGGGCGGTTCGTTCGTGGTCACCCCTTCGGGGATCACGGTGTCAGGCAATAGATAGCTAGATAGATAGATAGATAGACCTTTGACTGAGAACCAAACATTACTTGGGTACAAAGTGTGAGAGGAGTGGTGAGGTGGGGGGCAAGGGTGGTATATGTATGCTAAAAGCTGTACGTGCCCGCCGAGACAGTAGAAGGATTGGAAACTTATTATAAGAAGATATGAGAAGAGGCGATGACCAGAATATAATATGAGAAGGATGGAGGTTGCGGGTAAATTGAAACACACACGAAGACTCAGAATATGATATACTGTAGTTGTAAATTATATACAATTACATAAGCCATGCCCAATTAGATAAACTTAAACGATAACATAACATAGAAAGCACAGGCATGAACATATTTTGACAATGGAAATAGTGCTCATTAAGGGATAAGTTTGATATGAGACAATTCAGAAATATCGTTAATTGATGTCAAAATTGGTTTGCGCAATAAAGTACAATTAGAGATTATGCTATGCACAATAGACACCATATACGAAATAAGAGACATGAACAGTGATAAACGGTATCAACCTTCAGGTATGATTTTAGGGAATTGAATTCTTCAATAGCATTTAAAAAAACAAAAAAACAAAACAACAGTGGAAGAAAATGGCGAAAACAAATCGCGTATGTGGTTTCGATTTATGGTGACGAGCGCTAAAGTCTGAGGAGTGGCCATCAATCCGTCAGTACCGGAGCTATACTTTGTGGAGCAGCATCCATTAGGCTGAAAGGCCGGGCGGTAGACTGACGGCATAATGAGTCCATCTCTGATAATAATACTTCCCCACCTAATAATAATTGGCAACCAAGAGCAGCTTTGTGAGGGAGGCGAGTAATGGAGAGCCCCGTAGATCATATTACGTGCAATTACTGAATTTATTACAGGCTAATTATATTACAAACCAACTATATTACAACCCTGTAGATCATATAAATTGCACAAAAAATGCATTATCGCAACGGGGTACCGCATGAAGTGCTTACATATAGCAGTAGCTTGCGCGAAGTGCATAATCTCGTCATCCCGTACCAGTTATCACCCTTGCCAATTAATAAAGAAGAAACATTAAAGTAAGAGATTGAAGGATTGTTCGACAGGCCCTTCGATGTCAAACCCTCTAGGCCGTTGTCATCAAGTCCCAACCAGCCTGTTTCTGCCACCACCCATACCATAGTCAGCAAAAAGACACGAAATAACTTCTCCCCTACCACTAAAACTCGCAAGCACAGTGGCAGCTATTCTTGAGGACCTATGGAATTCTCATCTAATAATCTAATTTATTAATTTCAGTTCCAACACCAAACACTCCACAATTAAATTAATGAAAGCATGTGCTCCACCCTTGATTCGAACCTGGGTTACCACATATAACTATTTCATAACAACTATCTATGGATTTCGGCCTTGCTCTGTGTTGCGTTGCCTGTGTTGCCTGTGTTTCAATGAGCGCCGGTCCTTAAGCCTGGTACTCTGGTCCTAGTCCATTAATTTTAAGTAGTGGACTCCACCCTATCTTGTTCTATGCTGCCTATTAACATCTTAGTGTTCCTCGCTGGCTGCAAATTTATATCCTTGGATGTTGTCGTTGTGTGCATTTATTTGTTTGCTTAACATTATCTGGCTGCTTTTTGTGCTCCCTTTACATATTTACGATGCTTTTTAATTATCAACCATGTTCTTGTCGTTCTGAATGTTTGTGCATTGGCACCACCCTATCTTGCTGTTTGTTTACCTTTATATTCTTCGTGTTTGTCGCTAGATTCATATATCATTTGCGTAGGTGTTGTCATTGTGTGCATGCATCTGTTAGCTTATAATTATCTTTTAAATATATGTATATCATAATATCTACCGTGTTCCCATACAGTATGTAGCCAGTAAAATCTCCAACTGGCTACAATATGTTTATATCATGCTGTTCAACTATGAGAAAAATAGAAACAAAACACGGAAGTATAATTTAAATAAAATAGAATGGGTGAGGGTTATGTAGTTTGTTTATCATTGTTGTATATATAATAACTACATTATCATAGATAAATTAAGCAGTGGGCCACATTGAACCCGGTGGACAATATATTTGCTCTTTTACAATATTTGTTTCAGTTCTTTGGCCTAGCTTAAGGTCTATAGTATGTTTATAACTATATACCTGATGTTGTGCCGTGTACAATTAATGTGTTTGAATTCTTTACGGCCATTGTGATTTTCCATATTAATCACGTTTATCTCAGCCTTTCTTCTACTCAACAAGTGAACTCTGGAACTCTCTCCCTCAATCAATCTTTTCTTCATCTTCTGACTTAGACTGTTTTAGACTTTGTGTGTCCAGGTTTTTTTTTACTCCAATATCCCTTGAATTTGGCTCTGTCACTCTTTTAACTTTGGGGGAGACACTCGCTACAGGCAACATTCCTTTTGTCTCCTCCATACAAATAGGGAAAAACCCCCGCAATACCTGAACATCATATCGATCACTATGCTTAAACTTCAATTTGGCTACTGCGATTTATGCTATACTGCATTATTATTTAGTTGTTATCAATAACCATTCCTAATCCTGGTTGGTCTGTGTTACTTCTTGTCGTAATAATCATCAGTGTTACCCACCGGTGAGTAAAATGCTTTGTACTGTACATCATGGTTCCATCCATCTTCTTTCTTTCCAGATCTATTCATCAGTTTATCCTTACCTCCAACACACATACATTGCTAAATCACCCAGGTACTTTCAAGTCAATGACGTATTTAGTATATGCTATGATGTGTTAATATAATACATTTTAGACTTCAAATACAACATAGAATTTCTAAATTGTCTGTAAATCAGTGGGTTAGTCATCCTATTGCCTTATAATTGTTGGTTTTGTATACACTAATATTATTCACAGGGAGTTTCTACATATGAATACTATGGGTTCCACGGTGTCTATTTTATTCAAAATATATATATACATATATTAAGCTTAGTATTATATAGCAAATTCAAAGAGTCATTTACTATATAATTTATTGTATATTTTTCGCCACAAAAATCGCACAATATTACCTGTAATCCTCTACACATATTATTACCTAAGCCTTATGCAGTCTCAGACGAAAAACGTTTAGTCATTAAAATCAATCTATTTTCCACCCACATAGATATCTGCACCAAACGTTCTAAATGGGGATGTAATGAATTATATAATCTTATAAACTTAGATTATAGTCTTATTTTACTTGTACTTATAACACAAATGTTTCCTTTTAAATATTACAAATCCGTAAGAGATTTAATTAGTTTAAAATATATAAACCACTTGATCTCAAAAGTATAATACTAATTTCCCGTCACATCAGCCAAATCTCAGTCCACCTGTACAACGACAAAACTAGTGACCCCTCCACCCATGTTGAACCCTTGGCCTCTTCCCAGCTCCTCCCACGGCTTCTCTCAGGTCTCTGTTGACCTCTGCACCCAGGGGTCACCGAGGATGGCGAGGGAGGCTGATGAATGATACATGGCGGAACCTTCTGTAATTGGCAAGTGTCTGTAGGAAACCCATCCTGCCCATATGGGGAGAATACAAGATTAGATGGAAAGTGGTGCACAGAATTAAGAATATGAGGAAGATTACAAGATGGAAGAGATAGAAAGTATGACTGTCGTATGGAAGTAACACTCAAACAGTGAGTAATATATATACTGTATATATATGAAGTATCAGCTTAAGAACTATAATTGGCATCACTGAAGATTCCATTCGCAGCCTTACTAACCACTTGTTTGTGTTCCTTTTTCAAGGAAAATATTGCTTTATTGTTGTTCTTCATCTGACAAAATGGAGGATTGGTTTTCCTTACCCTAACCAAATTTAGTGTCCAAATTGGGGGCTACAGCCCCCACACCACTGTTAACTAACCTAACTGTCATGTCTTATCATTACCATAACCTAAATTAACCATCGAAGGGGTATGGGAGACTGGATTAATTTTATTTTCGGTGACAACAGGCGTGGAAAAACGTTGATAACACAAAACCTCCATGCAGATTGTAGGGAAGAAGTTATGGAGAGTTCATATATAATATATTATGTTTCCATTGTTGCTAGTCAATTGTTTCTAATAATGCCGCGACAATGCTAAAGGGAAACCTAACACATATCGAATGAATTACATTTCAAGAAAAATACATCTTCCTAAAGCTGAAAACGCAGAAGAGACCGAAATATACTGTATGTGAGCAGCCCGATAATAACAAAATGGTAAAATATTTAATATCGTTAATGTTGACGAAAGCGTTAGTATGTTCACTTATGAGCAGGTTCAATAAGGTGGTAGTGGTTTTGGGTAGGATGTAGTGAGCGGGCGTACCGCCATCTTTGTTTCTTTGTTTACATTACGCGTAGTGGCGTCGGACCTTTCCCATCATGTTCCCGTCTATTTTAGCCTAACCTAACCTAACCTAACCTAACCTAACCTAACCTAACCTAACCTAACCTAACCTAACCTAGTATTCATGTAGTAATGACTGGGGGCAAATAGCAGAAAATATAGCGTCGAAATAGACGGGAACGTAAGTGCGACCAGGCGATAGCCCTATGTAAACAATGACGACCGTACGCCCGAACTCTACATCCATCCCGTGGTTTTTAATCGTTTCTATTCGAATACCAAATGTAAATAACAACTTGTCTAAATCCATCTATTTGTTCGAGATGTGTTGTAAATACAGAAACACCTTCAGGCATACACACAAGTTATTGCTATAGCCTGCCTTCATCAGTAACATACATAATCAGTGATGAAATCTATCAATAAAACATGGAAAACGTCAGTAATGGAGTAGCATATGCTAGCATAATCTTACATCCGGCAGAGGTGGTCGTGGAGAGTGTAAGGCGTGGCTGTGGTGACCCTTGATCCAAGGTGTCCCCAGTGTTTGTTGTGCTCTTGTCTGGGTAACCTAATGACAACCTTACCTGACACCCTTACCTGCCCTCACATAACCCTTCAACACACACACACACACACACACACACACACACACACACACACACACACACACACACACACCACCTTCGGTCGCGCCATGTTTCTACCGAAAAATGTACAAATTTATCTCTTGGGGATATTTTTATAAAGCTTGGTGGAGGCCTAGGGAGAAGATACAAATAATTCATAAACAATTAGATATATAAATACACTTCTCCCCTTAAGCTTCTATTTTCTCGCTTGATAAATGAGAACACAAAACTTAAAAAAATAAGTATCAAGTGTGGGTTCGTGAGCGTTCCTTAAATGTTTTCTACTCATACAAGTATGAATAGGTATGTGCAGATTCGATATAATTTACATATAAGCTATATATGGTGGAGAGGCATGTTCTTATTTGTTTAATATTATTTCGAATCCACCTTAAGCCCTTCTGTACCGGTGACGTATTTTCATTTGATTTCAGCTACATTTAGACGATTTTATGAAGCTTAGTTAAGATATATGGTAGCTAAAAGGATTAACTAAGATAATCTGTAACCTTTTAATTGGTAGATGCTCTTCCTAAGCTGAACAAAATCGTCTAATAGTTGCCAGAATGTAATGGAAAGTACATCACCGGTACAGGAAGGGTTAATAATTGTTCACGTTTATGTTGCATTATAGCTTCCACATTCGCAATCAAATATGATGTCAGTTACGTTTGATGTTATTAATCCGTTATATTATATTATTATTACATTAATCCGTTGTACTGTATATTATGTATATACTGTGATGTACACTCGGATACCATAGTCTCTAGCCCACCCAACTCTGGCACGAGGTGAGGCCAGGACCCTTTCTGGACGGTGGCCCACAGTGATAGTTATGGCTGGGATTTGTGAGACAGAGAAACGCACACACTAACACAGCGTGAAGCATTTGGGACAGGATTCGAAGTCTTCAAATGCTTCACACTGTGCTCGTTTGTGTGTTGCCCTCTCTCTCAAACCACACCCCTCACCATCATTGTGGGCCGCCATCCAGAAAGGGTCCTGGCCTCACCTTTTGCCAGAGTGGGGTGGGCTAGAGACTATGGTATCCGAGTGTACTTTTGGTAAAAAAAATAACAAAATCCATACATAGATCACTCGTCTATGGAGTTTTTAAACTTTAAAATAGGCCTATTGGGCCTAAAAAATTGTCAAAATTAAAAAATTCATATTCCGTTGGAATTCTAATAACGAGACGAATCCTTATATACCCATGAAAACTCGAAATTCGAAAGTCGCCCGCCAAGTGCAAACATTTTCCTGGGCAGGGATTTTGGAAACAATTTTTTTTTATTCTGGCCGAATGGCTGGGCGAAGATGCAATCTACGACCTTCTATGGAAGCAGCTCGTCGAGAAAAATCGAATAGCACCTAGAATTCCCTAGGACTTATAGTTTGGGCTACAGAGGACTTTTAAAGTCCAAAAAACGGTAATTTGGGCCCTCCAGGAAGGCTAAGTCAAATACGAAATCCTAAACTAATAGTCCGATTTCAATTCTGTTTGCGCCATTCGATTCAGCGTGTCAACATGTACTTTTGGTAACAAAATTGAAAAAAAATCCATACATAGAGTAGATAACTCGTCTATGGAGTTTTTAAACTTTAAAAAAGGCCTATTGGGCCTAAAAATTGGTAAAAATTAAAAAATTCATATACCGTTGGAATTCTAATGACGAGACGAATCCATATATAACCATGAAAACTAGAAATTCGAAAGTCGCCCGCCAAGTGCAAACATTTTCCTGGGCTTAATAAATTCGAAAGTCGCCCGCCAAATGCAAAACATTTCCTGGGCTTTTAAACGCAGGGATTTTGGAAACAAACATTTTTTATTCTGGCCTAATGGCTGCGCGAAAATGCAAGCTACGACCTTGTATCGAAGCAGCTCGTCGAGAAAAATCGAATGGCACCAAGTAGAATTCACTAGGACTTATAGTTTGGGTTACAGAGGACTTTTTAAGTCCAAAACACGGTAATTTGTGCCCTCCAGGAAGGCTAAGTCAAATACGAAATCCTAAACTAATAGTCCGATTTCAATTCTGTTTGCGCCATTCGATTCAGCGTGTCAACATGTACACTCGGATACCATAGTCTCTAGCCCACCCCACTCTAGCACGAGGTGAGGCCAGCACCCTTTCTGGACGGTGGGCCACAGTGATAGTTATGGCTGGGATTTGTGAGACAGAGAAACGCACACACGAACACAGCGTGAAGCATTTGGGACAGGATTCGAAGTCTTCAAATGCTTCACACTGTGCTCGTTTGTGTGTTGCCCTCTCTCTCAAACCACACCCCTCACCATCACTGTGGGCCGCCATCCAGAAAGGGTCCTGGCCTCACCTTTTGCCAGAGTGGGGTGGGCTAGAGACTATGGTATCCGAGTGTACAGTACATAAGCATTAAGAGTAATTAATCCCGTTTAACTTATTTACTAAATTAACTTCTTCTCTCTCTCTCTCTCTCTCTCTCTCTCTCTCTCTCTCTCTCAGGCTTCCTATCTTTCCTCTCCATTGCACTCTTAACCATCCTCTCTCTCTCTTCACTACCTTCAGATAATACCTTTGTTTTAAGGTACTCTCTCTCGCCCCGAAAGTGCCTCAAACCGCTCCACTTTGCCACACTAGAAAAGTTTAATACACTTCTACTGAAACTGTGCGTGTGTCTCTTTTGATTTTCTGTGTTCTATTGATTGGTTAACTGGGGAAGATGTCTACAAGGCAACGTAGGTGCATGATCAAGTGCTGAGAGAGAGAGAGAGAGAGAGAGAGAGAGAGAGAGAGAGAGAGAGAGAGAGAGAGAGAGAGAGAATACAAAGGTCTATTAATGCCTCACACTATTCATCCCTGATAATGTATACCCTATCTTGCAAACATAAGGCAACGCACATACTGTGTAGGCCGTACCCTATTGTTAGAGTAATTAAATATAATTCCCCGTATGAATCGTTTCTCTCTTTTCACTAAACTCTTTTGTTTCTTGAAACTGTATTGCTCGTTGTGTTGTTTACTGTACGGTAAAACAATGGTACTTGCTACCTTCACCATTGTTTTTGGTGATTTAAGAGTTGCCGCTGGTAGCTCTAATACATTGCTGAACACACACTCTATTGGTTGAAATAAACAATGAGTCCTCTCTTTACATTTTCCTCCTCGATATTCAATTTGCCCTCTAACGTTGATCATTCTCCTTATGCCTATTCTAGATTTTTTTGTTACAACGTTCTTCTATATGTTTTCAACCAAAAGTCTTATCAAACGTTCTTGTAAAATAGCCCTTACAATTATTGTTTGCGACCAAATGCTTCCAAGAAAAATTACTCGTGTGAAACCAGCTTTAAGTTCGCCCAGAATAGCCACACCGAGTTTGACTAGAGCCGGTAACTCTTTCAGCATTCGAAGATGCCTTTTTACTTTATTCTGGCTAATATTATTCGTTATTATATAGGATTAGAATGCCCTCAGCATATGAAAATGGTCAAGTATATCTTAATTAATTTTCTAAGCCCCACAGTGCCTTCTTAATCTATCAAAAATGATCAAGGATTAGTAAAAAATACAGTGAGAAATGCATCCTCGTATCTTGAAAGGGTTAATCAGAATGGAAGATGATGAACGTGGAGGCAGGAGAGAGGATCATGCTTGAGGCAGAAGGATTGGCCCGGATCCCGTCAAGTTGATGGATCACGGACGATGTGTGAGGACCAATGATCGGTGTGAGTAGATGGATCGTACGCTGAGTTGTGGGTTCATCATCAGGGCAAGAGGATGAATCATATAGCCCAGACAGGTGGATGGATTATCCCTTTGAGTACCAGCGACGTGTGTTATAAACCGTCTTGGTGGTGTTATGGTTAAGGTGTCTAAAAATCTGTGTGTGATAACCCGGGTTTGAATCTTGGTGGATCACATAATAAATAATTATATGGTTTCATTAAATTCATTGGAGGTGTTTGGTGAAGTTATTACATGAATATATAATGTATTCTAGCTATATGTAGACGATATTTTGCAGCTTAGGAAGGATCTATGGTAGTCATAAAGGTTGGTTGAGATAGTGTGAAGCCTTATTATTGCTAGAGATCCGTCCTAAGCTGAATAGGATCGTCTAATAGTTGCCAGAATATGATAACAAGGATGTCCCTGGTACTGAATGGGTTAAGAACGTCGCAACAGGACTTTACAACATGCACATTTTGTTCACACTATAAACATCGATATATAACATAAATACCAAACTGTACCTATTTGTGGCGAGTTAAGTGATGTCCATGTTTATTACAAGTGTATTTAAGATTGTACTTCGGATAAATATACAGTATATATGTCTACTAATCGCATTCGGGAATTCGCGAGTCCATGCACGGATTGGGAGAAAGAGAGATGAGAGAAGGACACGTTTTGTCCTACATAGTAATTCGTGGGAAATTCGTGTCAAGAGCTTAGGACGAACATCCAGATCCAAGAAAGATGAGATAGAGTGAATCCATCGCGAGGTGGGAAGAAGGAACAGGCCAAGAACTATGGTTGGCTAAAGGGGTTATCACACTTGCCAATATGTCTGTGGTCTCCACGATTTCCGTGGTTTCTGGTCTATTTTCCGTGGTCCTGCCGACAATCCACGCATCCCGAGCAACTTGGGAGATCTTCGTCTATCCAGGGAAATTGTCGGGCATGAATTAGTAGGCTATGTCATGGAAATACACATCTTATGTATAAATATATAGTAAGATAATGTGATAGGTGATATTCGAACCTTAAGAGCTATGAAATATCACATGGAACATATAAAATCGTACATGTAAACAAGCAAGGGAAGAAAGACCGTCACTGCCTGTTTTAAATGTGGTAATGCGTAAATCATGGCCTGTGATTGGCTAAGAGGCGTGAGCCCGGCTCAGTCTCAGTCTACTCTCTCGCTTACTGCTTGTGTTTATAATTTCTTATCTCGCTTGTGTTTACTTTATGATATATATGTTATTTTTGTGTTTCCTGTGAATTTTAATAGCTCTTTAGATTCGGATAAAACTGTAATTTATTAAGCAATCGTCAAAATTACTTAAAAATACATAGTTTAATGAATAAATAAGGAACAATACAGATAACAAATAAATTATCAGGGTGCTGATATAAACTAGCCACTCAGGAGCGTGCTGCTGCTTCCACTGACTTTCACTTTTATCGACAGACGTGGATTCATGTCGCTTGTTTTAGGCAATAGAGAGCAACATAGTCATACTTGCCATGTTTTTTATATATGCTCGGCTTTATCAATGGGATTGAGATGTGTCAATAGCATGACGGGAAGGTAAAACGGCCGAAATAAGACCAATTAATTTCGAAGTGAGAACGAAAGTGTGTCTGTATTTTCGTGGATTATCTAGGTGCATGTGTAATAGGGAAACCACGGTATTGTCATTGTCGTCTAAAGGAGGAGTTGGAGGACTTAAGGGGAGGTTTTTAGTTGATTCCCTAGACCTCCATCAAGCTTAAAATTACTCCCCCTTGATCCCTTTTCAAGATAAATTTGTACATTTTTCGGTAGAAAAATTTCCCGGCCGAAGGCCGGTTCCCCTTAAATTACAGGCTCGCTATCGCTCGCCAGGTAAAAATCGACACCTAAGTGGCACGAATGGTCTTAAAATTGACAGAAATGGGGCGAGGGTTCTTAAAATCGCCAAACTAATGGGGCGAACTTCTTAAAATCTCAAAAGCAATGGGGCTAATCATGAGGGAGAAGTGGGTAAAGAAAAAAATTCCTCAAGTGGAAATCTCCCCTTAACTAATAGGATATAGGGAAGAAAGATAAAGAAACAAACTCATTTATGTTGTGCAGTTAATTCATTGTATCTTTCATATCTAGGGGAGGTGTGGTGGAGTGGTCTTGCCACTGGCCTGGTAATCCAAAGGTCCCGGGTTCAAATCCCGATGTATCAATGGGAAGATATTATTGGGATGGAATTTGCGCTGTACCTAGTATCAGTGCATTACCACAAGCCCACCGAAACGTCAATAAAATACCCTCATTGTTCCCTGATTAAATAGCAGTGTATGAATATTCCCATATTCAAAATATGCTATAGGGGTGCAATGCCTGGCGAGTTATCTGCTCAACACGTGGCGTTGTGTGTGTGTAAGTGTGAGAGTCCGAGTGTAGGGGATGAGACAGTGAAGCACGGGAACGAGATGGCTTCAGAGATGGGGTCGTTTCGGGCCATGAGTGAGCACCGTGCCTCATGTGAAGGCAAGATGGCAGGTGCTCGTTGTACTCTACGTGCTTCACATGTCTCACTCCCTAGACTGGAACAAGACCTCACGGGCTTCACTGTTCATTGTAAAGCGGTGAATGTTAAGGCTCTCAGCCTATGCCCGAGAGGAAGTAAGTTGGAATAAAAAAAAAAAAAAAAAAAAAAAAAAAATGGCCATGTCAGAGTCCGAATGTGTTCTAGCTAAGCACATGTATACTTAATTATATATTGTATATTAGGATGACTCCGCAACATAAATTATTTGTTTGTAAGGCATTGTCACATACATTCGTGCTTTATAAACAATGCAAAGATTGATTACAATATGGAACACATTTAAACACCTCGAACAATGATTTGATTATGTACTTGCAATCAATTTACGACAACCTTATTATTCTTCGTAATTCCAAGTTTAACGATAAGTATGAACGAAATAATAGAGATGCCAAATAATCCTCAAACACACATATTAAGTTGAAACATATTTATTATAGCTAGTCAAATAACAAGCATTTTTGCCAGATAAAGGGATCTGTGATGGTGTAAAATAAGGTGTTTGGAAAAGTGCATAGTTAGAAGTAGGAAAGTGCTAAATACAAAACCGTAATTATATAATATATTATCACACAAAAACTGGATATGTATAAAAATGCATTATTTGGATTACATAAGCTAACAGTTCAAGTAAATCAAATATGTGAGTCCATACCCGTGTTTCCATGCACACAGGCATGCCGCACACGCCCACACCAAGCCATCCTGGTTAACTCCTACTATCTTATTCCATTTCAGATTAACATATTAGTTTTGGCAATACATGACTCACCTTCATTAATTCCAACAGCATGTAATCATACGTCAGCATTATGAATACATTAGCGTTGAGGGCGGAGTTAATCAAATAATAGAGGGTTGTGGCCGATTATAAGTGTGGTCGTTTTGACCTGCTTCTCCCATGTTAGCAGCCCTTGAAGACCTTCTGCTGGTCCCCCCCCCCCCCCCATGTACAGTCGTCGTTAGGAATACTTAAACTCCACCTCATTATAAAAATAAGACCTTGAGCTTAACGTTAACTTGTGAATCACAGTATTATTATCTGTTTTGACTGAAGTGCTTATCAAATCAGTTCGCTAGTGTATCATAATTATGTTTACAACAAAAGTTGATACATTCCTGACCACCATCATGAACTACCCCGTGACGTCCTCTCACATACACTGCCAGGAAGCACAGCTTAGTTGTTCGGACTTCCGAGCAGAGCCGGGCAGAGCAGAACAGTTTGTTGTCAGACGGACCATTTTTATTGCAGTAAAAACAGAGCACAACCCTACTATATTCAATTGTCTTATACAGTATATTAAACAGTGGATGCAACTTTAAGCCGTTCTAGTAAACGTTATCGTAGATCTGTAAATTTGTTGTATGTGTCTGTAATAATTGGCCACCCAACCCGCACACCCAAATTGAAAGAGTAAAAGCGAGCCAATTTCAAGATAAAGCAAGCCAAACATATGGAGTAGGCTTAAAACAGCAATGGAATGCAGTAAAACGTCTATTAAAACAATCATCAAATAGGTAGGTAGATCGTCAAGACCGGGGAGGCTATAATCAGGATGCTATATCACAGACTCGTAAACAACATTTCGTTCGGTAATTAATTATATTTTCCTAGTTGTATAAATTATGCATAGTGAGAAATGTGGGTTCAATAAATATGCATCCGATTGTACCTTACATGGCACCTTACAAAATGTCGAACAAAAATATATGAAATATATTAATAAAATGATATACAACAAATAAAATAAACAAGAACCTTTAAATTGGATTTTCTGTAGTTACATTAGGCTACCATAGCGCAGTTCGAATATATATACATGCTCAGATTAATTTGCAGGATTCAAAACTGCATAATAAATCGTAGGCTTGTGCATATTTCTTTAACTGTCTTGATAGCGTAATGCATAAGTGCGCGGAATTTCGGTGTGAGTATCCTAGGTTCGAGTCCTAGGAGTGCCACATGTATTTGTTGATTTAATTAATTGAGTTTATAAGTTAAGTTGGTTGGTGACAAAATATAATAACACTTTGTAAGCTTTATATTGAGTTTACATGTCCTGGATTTACGACTACAGTACTGTATATATGCCATGGACCTCTGAGGGAATCATACCTTAAGAATCCCAACAGTTTAAATCTGATTGGTGGTGTGTGGACAGTGTACGCAAATTCAATAACATCTGTCTTCATTCACTGAGGTTTACTGTCTTTCAATATTTACTTAGTCTCCTCCCCCCCCCCCCACCATTTCTCGCTCTCTGACTACGACTGACTACGTTTGTAAATGCATAACTTTATTTCATTCCCCACTCAGATTCATCAAGGATTATTACGTATATATCACTAAGACGTTACTCTCTTCTTCCCAGATATACGGAAGATCACTTATAACTGTGCTATGATACTAACCCATCTGTCCCCTACTAACTTCGTAATCCTGCCACAGACATTAGTTCCAGGGCAGTAGTTCCTATTCCAATTTTCCCTTACCCACTCTAAGCCACTATATATAGACACTTGATCCTCAGTGTTTTGGAGGACAAGCAGCCTAGAGGGGTCATTAGACTGTTGTTGCTTGATTTCCTTTGTACTCTCTCTCTCTCTCTCTCGATTTCTTCGTGGCTATCATCTTACTATGTTCTTCAACATGTGTTCAGCAAATTGAATAAGGTCTCTTACTACCATACATTTTGTCAAAACAACAAGTATTAGTATCATATTATGATTAAAACGTTTTAGTTCGTAAGACAGTTAGCAAAATCAGTGAGAAAACACAACTCGAACTATTTGTATATACTTCACCACTGATTGTATATGAACGGAGTGTGTTGAACTTCTTAGAACCAAATTGACCATAAGAAAGCCATATATATAGCTTCAGTGTGGCAAATCCAGCGATAATGTTGAAAGTTTGAATTTGAAATGTTTGTCTGTGACTTGTAAGATCTCTGGAGTAAGTTCTTCATGGGCTACCTAAGAAGGATTATCCTCCGTCAAAAATATACCCTCGAAAATATTTCAGATTTTGCTCCTCGTTTGGATGACAGTGATTTCACAGCTTAAGGGAGGTTTTTAGGTTGTTCCCTAGACCTCCATCAAGCTTATAATTACACCACCTAGACCCTCTTTCAACATAAATTTTTATTTTTTTGGTAGAAAAATGTCCCGGCCAAATGCTGGTTCCTCTTAAATTACAGGCTCGCTCTCGCTCGCCAAGACAAAAAAAAATCGACATCTAATTTCTTAGAATTGACATAAATAGGGCAACAGTTATGAAAATCGCCAAAATATTGGGTCGAACGTCTTAAAATCTTAAAAGCATTGGATCTAAACATGAGGGAAAAAGGGGTCAAGAAAATACTTCCATAAGTGGAATCTCCCCTTAAGTTATAAAAGCAAATAATTATTCTCTTTTAAGACTCATGTTTTCTATCTGTATGTGTATATATATATAAAAACATCATGTCATATATTTACAATAATATAGTTGCAAGATTTGTATATGGATTAGAAAGAATTATATATTTATAATTCGCTATATGAGTATACGGGAAAAGAAACTGGGTGATGTGATTGCATATATGTTGATTTCACCTGTCGCCCAAAAAGTGAATCATCCCCCCTTAACCCCTTCTGTATCGGCGACGTCTTTTTAATTATGATCTAGCTATAGTTAGAGGAATGTATTCAGTTAAAAAGGGCCTCAAGTAAGTAACAGGCTTCGAACTATCTCACTTAACCATTTTTTACTACCACATGTCATTTTTAAATTGCACACATCGTCCAAACTTAGCTAGAATAGAATAAAAACAGATGTCGCCGGTACAGCAGGGGTTAAAGATTAAGGTCATCTACCAGTAAGTAGTGATTTATAAGTAAGTGAAACCTAAGATAATTATACAGTACAGTACAGATAACTCATAGAGAAAGCTATCTGTGTAAGTGTTACTTTTACTCCAAATAAGTCCAACAAAAGGGCTAAGAAATTCCCTCATGCTCTGTCTGCTCGCTCGTAAAATGTAAGTTTCCAGGAAATGTGTTTTCAAATAGTGTACAATATTTTACAACGATTTAATCCAGATAAGTCCAACACGAGGGCTAAGACATTCCTTCATATAATCTCTGCTCGCTCTCATAAGGAAGTTTCGTTTACCCACTAGCATCACAAGGCCAGAGGGACACACACACACTCACACACACGCCTGATCAATCCTTGGGATCAGGAATTCTGAGATGAATGCACATATGTGCATTTCCCCGCAACATATTTTCGCGTCATTTATCTGGCAGATTTCAATAGATATTTGCCATGCTATCGCCTATAATGATCTACCTTCAGTCTAGTTGCTGCTACAAGTAAATAATAGTCTCAAAATGTTGTCAGGATAAGGTAGCAGACCAAAAATTGCAAGAAAAAGCCCCCGTGTAAATCTGTGTTGTGAGTGTGGAGGTTGGGATATAAACAGTGAGGCGTGGGACAGACCGGAGACTAGGAGGATGAAGCTACTTAAAGGGCCTGACAACTGTGAAGGTCGGATAATTGTTCAGGTTTTTTTGGTTGTTGGAGGGAGGCTGACGGTAGATTTGGCTGAGGTGGTAATTTCGAGATGCAGGAAAGATGTTTTCTTTATTAGCTTTCCTGATTTAGACATATAATATACAATTTCATTCTGTATGTTTGTCAGCACTGTTTTCTTTTTCTAGTTTGCTCCTTACCAAAAAAAATAAAAAATAAATATATATATATATACAGGTATATATATATACAGGTATATATATATATATATATATATATATATATATATATATATATATATATATATATATATATATATATATATATATATATATATATATATATATATATAATATTTAAATCAAAATAAATATATAAATCAATAAATAAATAAATAAACACCCCCTGGGCAGCCCCACCCACTTTAGACATAAACTTGTACGTTTTTTTTTGGTAAAAACATCTCCCGGCCGAGGGCCGTTTCCTCATAAATTACAGGCTTGCTATCACTCGCCAGGTAAAATCAACAGGCTACTTAAAAGGCCGGACAACTGTGAAGGTCGGGTAATTGTCCAGGCTTTGGTTTTTGGAGCGAGACCGACGGTAAAACTTTGCTGGGGTGGTAATATTAGGATGCAGGATGTTAGTTCTGTTGTAAGATTACCTGAATAACAGATCGAATATCAGTTTATATCTATTAAGTATTTAACCTTTTCAAGATACGATGATGCATTTAATTTCTGTTTTCTGGTTAAAATCATACGATTTCATTCAGATTAGGAAGGGTATATGGACGTCAGAGGTATAATTGAGATGGTCTTTCCTTTTAATTATCACAGATCCTTTCTAAACTATATACAATCGTTTTATGATAGCCAGTATAAACTGTCAGAACGTAGCATAATCCTCAAGAGGTATAACTTAACAACATGAAACAAGCCAGCAAGAACTACAAAATTTAATGCTGTGCAAAGTCTTGGCTAAGTCTCCATCCTAACTCAGGTCAGGTCAGGTGAAGGTATTGAGGGTTAGACCTTTTCAACGGCACCTCGTATCTACTTTTTGAATAGTAATGAGAGGGGAGAAGGGGTGTTGTCCGGAGGGTCTGTACGCCACCACATATACCTCTCCCCCTGCGCATGCGCGGCCCCGCCCACTGCCCAAAATATACAAATATTATATTAGATTTGATTAACCCTCCTGGCCCGGGCTGTATCTCCAAAGGACAGGGTGGGCTACCCGGGCGTCTAGGCCTAGGCTACCGTATTTTGGTTAATTTTAACTGCTAGAAATTTCCCACGCATCTATAAATGTAGTGCGGTTTCCAATCTGTAGACTGGCGTTGAGTAGAGCTCTCTAAGTCAACTGGTTCAGTTGTGATGACGAATTTAGTGGAGAGCATTTTCAGGCGATGTTGGCAATACGACGATCTTTTCACTACTGAAACAACGACATACAGACATACAATAACAAACGAGTCTTCTCCTTCTTGTTTTCAGAGGTGCGGTGATGCAACGATCGGCTTTGTTTACATGCGTCGGACGCACGGCGTTCAGACCAAGCTGAATAGGCTTTCAAGCTTACTATCTCCTGAAAGGACACCCGGGCACCGGCCCTTATTTCGTGGTGTCATATTAACCCCTATGTGTCGGCGCGCAACATAAGTCGAGTATAATAAATCTGGAATATCTGGCGGCGCGCGACATAGGTCGTGTGGCAATTTCAGCACGTAATGTTGCTGAGAGAGAGAGACAAGTGGTGGCAGGAGAGTAGCGAGCGTATGACTGCTCCAGACCACCGCGGCGAACCTACTGACACGAATTCCACCTCCTCCCTCCCTCTCTCACTCGCTACATACTGAATTGTATGGAGAAAGTACCGAATTACATGCTTTTTGCACTCGCGTTGAGCGGTTGTTGCAAGAAAACTAGCCGTCATAAAAGGATCGTTATGGTGTCATTGGAAAGCTCTGTTTATACCCTTTCAGGGATAGATACTTGTTTTACGCTCTGGGTCTTATTTAGGCATGAAAATGATCACGTAAACAGCCCTATTTTGGCTAAAAACACCCCGCTGGGCGGTACATATAAATAAACCGCTAGCCCGCTAATAAGGTGTTAAAATGACACCCGGGGGGGAAGGGTTAACCTAACTTAACTTAACCTAACCTAACCTAACCTAACCTAACCTAACCTAACCTAACCTAACCTAACCCTAATATAATATAATATAATATAATATAATATAATATAATATAACATAACACAAATAACAAAATAAAAATATAAAAATACACTAAATTCGAGTGGGTTCGAACACTGGTTTTCTCAGTGTCGGGCGAAAGCTGTACTGACTCAGCAACAGACCGACCTGGCAGTGACGGTTTGAAGGCTATATTTAAACGCGGGAAACGGAGGGCGGGGCCAAGGGAGGCTTATATTTTCGCGCATGCGCAGGGGGTTAGGTATGTGGCTGCGTACATCCCCTCCCGTGTTGTCCAGCCTCTCTCTTCAAAGCCACAGTGTACAACGGCTCATTGTGAAATTACTGTAGGTGTCTACAATAAGTTTAAATTTTATCATATATTTTAAAACTGTGTAAACAAAATCATATTTTCAAAATACGTATTAGCCAAACATGTCACATACGCTCGGCCATTATAATAGCAAAAAGAAAATCAACTTTATCTTCATTAAGCCACTGCCCTATCCAGTGAACCAAACCTCTCGAGACACTGAAACGAAAGCAATGAGCTGTTTTCGACTCGTTAATGTTTATCCATTTAACCTTTGAGCCGACCACTCCTCTCATAAGTGACTCGTGATCAATGGCCACACATCGATGATGGGAGATTTATTTAATGGATGTAATTGGATCTGGGCATTAAAATAATCAATGACGAATTAATGTGCACTGTACCATTCTTCTCTCTCTCTCTCTCTCTCTCTCTCTCTCTCTCTCTCTCTCTCTCTCTCTCTCTCTCTCTCTCTCTCTCTCGTTGTACTGTACGTGTTTGTGTGTGCGTTTTTATCAAATACAAGCTCCAACTCAATCATTATTGAGGAAGTATTTACAGTCGTGAGCTATAATAGGAATAATCCCTTTTCAGTTATCGCCGGATCATCAAAGCCAAGTGCTGACACATTTGGGATATTTGTTCTTTATGTACGAAAAACACAAAAAGCAGGCTGCCTAAAGCGACTGTCTTCCCAAAAGCCAAAAGAGTTACAGAGAGCCAAATTCAAGGAACGTTGAGCTCAAAATACCTGGACACACGAAGTCTAAATCATTATAAGTCGAAGAATGAAGAAAAGAAGATGAAGGGTTGATGTGTGCATTGTGAAAGAGATCTCATTTGGGGTCAATATAGATTTATAGATATCCAGCATTATATTTAAATATCATCATTATTAGCATTAGTATTTTTGTTTTAATATATATATCATGGGTTACCTTAAGCAGTTAACTTATAGGTCCTATTTCTTTCGCTCTATAGTGTATAATGGCCTGCACATATATGTGAAATATTGATAAAATAGGTACAATAAGTATTGAATAAAGATAAATAATGACTAAGTTGTGTGATTCAAGAATATAATTGAAAAAACATCATCATCAAGTCGAACATCTTCAACAAAATTACGCCACTCATCACTCCAGGCAATTATAACATACAGTACCTATTCTGGCTCACAACTTTACATAAGTCACTACTCTTTTGTATTTTACTACCCCTGGGGGTAAGGGAATAGAATATGCCCCACGTGCCTAAATTCTGCGTGTCGTAAAAGGCGACGGTGAGCTTGCGACCCCCACCCGGAAAAAATACCTAAGCAAAGAAAAACGAACGAACAGCCTCGGATGCGGACGGAACCTATGTTGACGAACCACGACCGACTAAGGACATTCCTTCGGACATTCTGAGAATGGCTACATGGATTGTTAGTGGCATGAATGATGGCACAAAAGAGAGAGAGGTTCTGGAAGTGCTAGTAAATGCCAGGCTGGATGTATGTGGAATGACAGAGATCAAATGGAAAGGTTCAGATGTGAGAGAGTGGGAGTGTGGAATGGGTGTGTGTGCTGGAGTGAGTGAAGGAACAGGGAGAGAAGGTGCGTGTTTGTTTGGAAGTAGCAAATGGAAGGAATGTGTAAGAGAGTATGGGTCTGTGGGTTCAAGGATTGTGTGGGCGAGAATGAAAGTAGGAACACACACGTGGGTGATTGTGTGTGTGTATGCCCCGACAGAGGATAAACTTGAAAGGAAGAAAGAAGAGTTCTGGATGAATGTGGAGGCGTGCCTGGAGAAGTTTGACAGGAACGAAAGAATATTTCTGATTGGGGATATGAATGGTAAGGTGGGTGATAGGAAAGATGAGGGTGGGGGGTACCATCAGAGGTGAATGGGAATGGTAGTGCACTTGTGGACGTATGTATGGGGAGGAGGCTGTGGATAGCCAACACCTTCTTCCGACACAGAATGATCCACAGGTACACGTGGAAACGGGTGTGGACGATGGAGGATGAGACAGTGGTGGAACGAAAGTCATTGATTGATTATGTATGTGTGGATGAACGAATGAACAAATCAGTGATGGATGCTAGGGTGTATAGGGGCATTGGAGGGGGTCTGTCTGATCATTATGTAGTGGTAGCTAAGGTTAGGATACAAAAGTGGGTGAAGAGAACTGGAGGGAGGCGAGAGGAGGGTGGAATGGTGAGGAGGGTGGAGAGGTTGCAGGAGGAGGAAGTTAGGGAGGAGTACAGGAGAGCAGTGGAAAGACGACTAGGTGGGTTCGACCTGGAAGTTATGGAGGAAGTGGAGGAGATGAGCAAGGTGTTTAAGGATGAGATCTGTGCAGCATGTGAGGAGGTGTGTGGAGTGAGGAGAAGAGGGATGGGAGTGAAAGGTACAGCATGGTGGACTGAAGAGGAAAGAATAGATGAGGAAGAAAAGAAGAAAGCATATAGAGAGTGGTTGGGTAGTAGAGGGAATGAAGATTTCGAGAGACAGAAACGAGCGAGGTACGTGGAGAGTAAGACGGTGGTGAAGAGAGTAGTGAAGGAAAGTAAGAGAAGAGTAGATGAGGAATTTGGAAGGAATCTGAGAGTAAAATGGAGGGAGAGTAAGAAACTGTTCTGGAAAGAAGTCAAGAAAGTTAGGGAAGGTAGTAAGGGTGTGAAAGATAAGAATGGGAGAATGCTAGCCGAGAAGTAAGAGAGAGTCGAAAGATGGAGGGAGTACTTCAATGAGTTGCTAAATGTAAGGAATGAAGATCCAGCAAACATAGCTGGATATGGTATGGGAGGGAGAAGAAGAGAAGTAGTGGAGGAGGAGGTGGGGATCAGGAGGTCAGAAGTGTGGGAAGCCATGAAAAGAGTGAAGTTGGGGAAAGCACCAGGAACAGATGGAGTGTGTGGGGAAATGTTGAGGTATGGTGGTGAGATAGTGATCGAATGGGTATGGATAATGTTCAAACTAGCATGGGAGAAGGGGAGTGCACCCAATGACTGGAAGACTGGCATAATAGTCCTCCCATATAAGGACAAAGGGGAAAGAGGAGTGTGTGGTAACCACCGAGGAATATGTCGTCTAAGCGTAGTAGGGAAGGTATACAGTAGGGTAGTGATTGAGAGTGAGAACGAAGAAATGGATAGGCGACGAGCAGGGAGGTTTAGGAAGGGAAGAGGATGTGTAGATCAGATTTTTACCCTGAATTGTGTTGTGGAGAAATATCTGAAGAAACAACAAAAGGTGTATGTTGCCTTTATGGACTTGGAGAAGGCCTATGACAGAGTGGATAGAGAAGGTTTCTGGAAAGTACTTAGAATATACGGAGTAGATGGCAAGTTGCTGAAAGCAGTGAAGAGCATGTATGAGGGTGCAAAGGCGGCAGTACGTGTGGAGAGTGAGCAGAGCGAGTTCTTTGACCTGAATGTTGGTTTGAAACAGGGGTGTGTGATGTCCCCGTGGTTGTTTACTATATATATGGATGGAGTCATGAAAGAAATACTATCAAGAGCAGTGGATGTTGGTGTATCGCTGAAAAGGGAGGGAATTGAGTGGAAGCTACCTATACTGCTGTTTGCGGATGATACAGTTCTGATTATTGATAATGAATGGGAGTTGCAACAGTGTGCGAAAAACGGAGTTTGAAGGTAAATGCGGGGAAGAGCAAGGTTACGGTCTTCGAAAGGGGTGAAGTCACAGAGTGTGAGGTGAAGCTGAACGGTCAGGCTATGGAGATCGTCAACTCTTTTAAGCATCTGGGCAGTGTGTTGAGTAAACATGGGACTATGGATGAAGAAGTGCAGGAGAGGGTAAAACAGGGGAAGAGGGTTGTAGTAATGCTGAATGAGTTTGAGTTTGCAACAGTGTGCGAAAAACGGAATTTGAAGGTAAATGCGGGGAAAAGCAAGGTTATGGTCTTCGAAAGGGGTGAAGTCACAGAGTGTGAGGTGAAGCTGAACGGTCAGGCTACGGAGATCGTCAACTCTTTTAAGTATCTGGGCAGTGTGTTGAGTAAAGATGGGACTATGGACGAAGAAGTGCGGGAGAGGGTAAAACAGGGGAAGGGGGTTGTATGAATGCTGAAAGCAGTAACAAGAAATAGGGTGGTCAGCATGAAAGTGAAGAAGTCCTTGCATGACAGTGTGGTAATCCCGACACTGACTTACGGAAGCGAAGCATGGACGTTGGTTGAGAGACTCAGACCAAGAGTGAGAGCAGTGAAAATGAATTACTTAAGAAGTGCGTGCGGAGTTACATGGAGGGATAGACAGACTAATGAGGAAGAAAGAAGGTGTGGTGTGGAGGTGGATGTGCTGGAGAGTGTGAAAAGGAACAACTTGAGATGGTTCGGCCATATGGAACGTATGGAAAGCGAGAGAATGACTAAGAGGGTGTACGAGAGCGAGGAGGAGGGACAGAGAGGGAGAGGTAGACCGAAAGAGAGGTGGAAGGATGGAGTGAGGAAGTATATGAACGAAGGCGGTGCTGGTTGGGGGGAGGGACGTCGACTGACTGGGGACAGAAGTGCATGGGGGCGGTTCGTTCGTGGCCACACCTTCGGGGATCACGGCGTCGGGCAATAGATAGATAGATAGATGAAGGTAATAAATTGGAAGGTGTCCTATAACAAGCACCCCCCCCCCCACCCCCCCCCACCCCGCGCCCAAAGTTGAAACTGTGATAGGGAGCCAAATTAAAGGAATATTAGAGTCAAAACATCTCGACACACAGAACTTGAGGCAATCTCATTCATAAGATGAGGGAATGACAGATTGAGGGAGAGAGCTCCAAATTGTACAGTTGGTCAAAGTTCCAGCTGACCCGCCCTCGCTCTGAGGCTCGCAGAATTATCTGGCAATACTGGTGTAGGATGGAGGTGTGTCAAACAAAGATTGGGATTGATAGATCTGATTTCGGCTATGTCATTGTTAGAACATATACTAAACAAGGGAGAGTAAGCCTATCACAAATAATTTGCATACATCGCTATGTATGATCCCGAACATTCACCCAAAGTTCGTAGATTTGCTTAAATATTAAAGTTTTTATATCCACTGATTGGCAACTACACCAGTAGTGCCAGCTAATTATGCAAGCCCCAGAGCGAGGGTGGGTCAGCTGGAACTTTGACCAACTGTACTTGTTGAGTGGGAGAAACACTGGGAAAATCGGGTCACTCTTGTGTTAGAGAGTTTGAAGTAATGTACATAAACCTAATTAGTTCAATTATTCATCATACCATACTGTATAAAATCAATAGAGCAATTGTGCAAATACTCAATAAACCTAAACACACACACACACGCTCGCGCGCGCGCGCACACACACACACACAAAGTATTCAAGCTTTTAAAGTAAATTATGATAAGTTAAAGGCTAACGGGACACTACGAGAGTAATCTCAATCCTGTAAAATACAATTAGGTAAATACAATTAGGTAAACACACACACACACACACACACACACACACACACACACACACACACACACACACACACACACACACACACACACACACACACACACACACACACACACACACACACACACACACACACACACACACACACACACACACACACACACACACACACACACACACACACAGGTGTAATTTAGTTGTGTAATGCTTGTGCAAGTATCAAAAGATTGGCTAAACCAGGTTGGGTACTTAAGCATCAACACATGATAGTGAAAGGAAGAGACGGTCAGACCAGCACAAGTGATATGCAGTTTGTCATTGTTCAGGTTGTTATGAATCAAAACTACACCTCTCTGCGGACCCAGACACAGGTCAGTCTGGTTGGTTAAAAACACATTGGTTAAAAATACTTAATCATCCGGGTGATACTCCCTGCGGGTTTCATTAGCCAGAATAATCAAGTCATTTCGATTATAGATAATTTTTTTATCACAGCATCCTGTTTACATCTTTCACCTTAATACTCCAAATGATATGAATAAAACATTCATAAATCCACGAAAGGATTAATTTACGATAAATCTACTAAAATTATATGGAAGATGCCTTCAATGAATATATTTCTTTGCTAGAAATAATTAATTGAAGTTCGACTTCATATACTCAGAGGTGTGAGTTCGGGAAAAAAAAAGTTTAATATATCACTTCAGTTCACCAGTTCCACAGCCTCATGAACTCCGTGTCAGGAACGATGACTATGTGGTAAAGGTTAAATGAAGCCAATTACGTTCACCATCTACCTTTAACTGGAGCTACATCGTTGAGTCTTAATCCTAAATAATGTGGGGTATGCTTCATCAGACATAGAGATATTGATCACTTGTTCGCAGACCTTTGACCCACTCTTCATCCAGTCAGTGTCTATGTGTGTGTGACCGGGGTAATATATCTACAGCAGTATGGTAATATTAGTCAGTGTAAGCTTCCTAGACAAACACCTTAGTTTGTGACAAGAACGGCGCTGTTTTCCTTAGAAACTACAGTTTTATCTTCTTTTCTGTTATCTACTTTAACAAGTTGACAAATAGTCTAAACACATTTTATTATAGCACTAAAGTTTTTGATATCATTGTCGATAGACTTACCCTGATTTATTGAAAATATCGCCTAAAATTAGACATTGTGACTTTCATAAGGGCTAGAATAAAAACGTCATTAATTATTAGTTGCTACAGATGTAAATTTTAAGCATCCTCTCTAGAAAGAAAACACGCCAATGCTTTATGTGTATGAAAATTAACGTGAGAAGAAGGAATGGAAAACATTCCAGGCCTCTGTAAATAAGTACCGAGAGACAGGTGAATGTCTACGGCCTTTATAGCTAGGGCAAAACGAATGTTCTTACAAGATCTTCGTTACCGGCTGAATAGACGCTGTTGATTGGGCGGTGTGTAGGTCCTAGCGAGTAAGGTGTATGAGTTATACCCTGTTTAATGTTGGTAGGCCAGACATCTTGACTCATAACCTCTGTAACTAAAAAAAGGACAATGGTGGCCGGTGTGTAGGTCCTATACTCCATTTATTATAAGTAAGCCAGAAATTGTAACCTCTATCCTCTGTAATTCAAAAAGAACTAGAGAAAATGGGTTTTACATTTACACACCGCTTCCCTAACTCTTCCCAAATGGTAGGAATTCTAGGTCGATTACCCTAGTCTATTTTGAGTTATAGAGGTTATTGGTTATTGTACAATAATTTAGGAATGTTTATGGTTGCAAATGTATGTAATAATTGCATGCAAATTCTAGTGAATTAATTTAATCTATGTTTAAAACGAATACAACAACCTGCCAATTACGTTAATCTTGTCAATCAGTATACCTACAGTTAATAGTAAATAAACATTATCTGTACAAACAATAATATACGAAAGTAACAGCAACACGAATGCTTAATGCATGGCTTAGTAGCAAGGCTCGAACGTCCCTTGATTTTGGCCCTGTCACTCTTTCAACTATGGGGGAGGCACTCGCTATAGGCAGTTATGCCTTTTGCCTCCCTCAATCACAGAAAAAAATAAAAAAAACAAAAAACAATCATACCGATGAAATAAGTATTCATACTGACCACCTGAACCTACAGTAAGTAAATATTCTAAGCCTCACTCACTTCTACTAAGCCCTCCAAAAGAGTACGTACTACAAATATTGTTCTGTAGGAAGAGTTGTTAAGGTAGGTTATCGAATCTTTATGTGCATAATTTGAAAACGGAGTACATTAATTATATGTATGTACACTCGGATACCATAGTCTCTACCCCACTCATCCAAATTCGAGGAGTCCACATATTTTTAGTTATGGAAGCATATCTCTGAAGAAAAAAAAAAAAATATATATATATATAAATACAATATTCTGTCAATCAACTACAAAACTATATAGGCTATACTATTAATTGAAAAGCAAGTTCTATCCAAAAATCAATCCGGATAGATATAATTGCATAGATAAAAACATAGGGGTCCACGAATTCTCCTGAGTGGGCTAGAGACTATGGTATCCAAGTGTACCGTAAACATTATAGATAACACACACACGTGCGCGCGCGCACCCACACACACACACACACATTCTTATGCCCCTTTCCCACTTAAAATAATAATTGTCGATCAATCTTTTCCAAAAATACACTACACAACCTTCATAGAAAACGGCGACCCCTAATTCCCTGCCTTAACTAAACGATAATTCCCACCCTCTCATCGGCCCCAAGCTTGCTGAAACGTGGGCGGTCCTGATCTCCTTCTTTGGCCGGGGTTGGAGGACAATCTTTAGAATTAACATCAGTGAGAGTGGCTATTAGTTGTAGTTAACCGGCACTGGCATATAAACAAAGCCTGGAGATAAAAGCAAAACACCACGAAAGTAATGTTGCTACTTCCACTACCCCGTGTCTACCAATTATTCTGTATACAGCTCAATAGTTAATATGACTTGGTACATCGCTTTTTTCTGGAGAGAAGTTCACAATATTTCTAATGAATTTAAGAATCTCTTATATGTGGGCGAAGACTATACTATTTAGGAATACTTACAACCATCCTACTGTAGTTAAAACTATTTAATATATTTAGGCTAAACCAATATAGCCTAATCTAACCTAACCTCTCTTAT
Organism: Paralithodes platypus; assembly: GCA_032716605.1. Classification (NCBI taxonomy): domain Eukaryota; kingdom Metazoa; phylum Arthropoda; class Malacostraca; order Decapoda; family Lithodidae; genus Paralithodes; species Paralithodes platypus. The sequence continues at coordinate 105,935,588 of CM064487.1, forward strand.
CCTGATCTAAGTCATTTAGGTTCCTCTAAATCAATAATATAAAAGCTCGCCATGCTATTCAAAGTATATATAAAATATTATCACTTTTATGAAATATGTTGTGAAGGCATACCCAGATTTATTTGTGAATGAATAATTTCTAAGTAGACTGAGTAAAAACAAATATTTTGACTTCTATTGAAATATTGATAAGTAAAACAAAACAAATATTTTCAACGCACGATATATCATACTGTACAATTATTCATGAACAAGTAGTATACAGAAACTTTAATGAGTGTATCTTGGGTAAGCTGAATAACTGATCATACGCATTACCGAATGCATACAAGTAGATAATACAAATACAAGTATGACAAAGAAATACAGGCCCTTATAACATTATCGAGAGCTGATATCAATTATTCAACAGCTTTTTTATTGCAAACTCCACTAGTTACACACAAACACACACATACTACACACACACACACACACACATGCACGTACACACACACACTTTAAAGGTATGCAGCAACCAAACACTCCCAGGTCACATTTATTTCCTACAAGCAGGCTCGGCTACATAGGGAGGGACGGTATTCAGGAGTGTAAACAGTGACACTCCTTCCACTTAATTAAAGAGTCAGTAAATTGGCAGATGAAGTTTAACATTGACAAATGCAAGGTATTAAAGATAGGGAAGATGCATACAAATGTTAAATATAAACTAGCTAATATGGAATTAGAAAACTCGAATTGTGAGAAAGATCTAGGTGTGTTTGTTAGCAATGATTTGAAGCCTAGAAAACAGTGTATAAGCGTTCGAAACAAGGCAAACAGGATTCTCGGGTTCATCTCTAGGAGTGTGGGTAACAGAACTGCCGATGTTATCTTAAAACTTTACTTGTCATTAGTGAGACCCCATATGGATTATGGTGTTCAATTTTGGTGTCCTTATTACAGAATGGACATAGATTCATTGGAGAGAATACAACGAAGAATGACAAAAATGATCCATAATATTAGAAATCTTCCGTATAAAGAAAGGTTGAAGAAATTAGGCTTACATTCGTTAGAGAGACGCAGAGTTAGAGGGGATATGATAGAGGTGTTCAAGTGGGTTAGTGGGATTAACAAAGGGGACATGACAAATGTACTAAAGCTCAGTGATAGCGAAAGAACTCGTACCAATGGTTTCAAATTAGATAAATTTTGTTTCAGAAAAGATATAGGCAAATATTGGTTTGGTAACAGAGTTATAGATGGGTGGAATGGACTACCAAGTGCTATAGTGGGATTAAAAACGGTAGGGAGCTTTAAGATAAAATTGGATAAGCATATGGACGAGAAGGGTTGGGTGTGAAGGGGGATCAGCCGGGTTGGGCCAATCAGCGCTCTGCAGACCCTGTAATCCTGCGTTAATCTCTAACCGTTTTGGTAAGATGATCCTCAGGATATTAGAGTGTTGAGCCTATAATTGGGCTTTGTAATTGGGGTTGTGTGGGACAGGGATCTGCCTTGCTTAGGCCAATCGGCTTTCTGCAGACTCCCATTTTCTTATGTTCTTATGTTCTTAAAAGAGGACAAGCAGGGTATAAAATCATGTCCGTAGCTAAAATACGTTGAATTCGTGTTACAAGTGTTACATGGAGTGCAGATTAGGTAAGTGGATGCTGGTTCACTACATACTATATCTAGTACCTCCCATTATAATATATATAATAATTTAATTCTACTTCATTAATCCCTCTCGGTGAAAGGTTACATTGTGATCAAGTTAATGAATATCACAGATTGGTGTGATGCCCCTCACATGCATACACATATGGAAAAGACGGACAAACCATCAATTTATCCCAGACAATATTTCTCAATGGTCCTATTATACAAAGCTCCTATTTACTGTTCTGTGGACAGAAGCCTCAGGTTGCCCCATCGAACCCATGATAATTTCAACTGTTTTTGTTATATAGATAAACACACACACACACGCGTGCGTGCGCGCACACACACACACAAACACACCCACACACAGGCGCATTTTAACCATAAATTCAATCTTGCCAAGACTAAAGGGTAAGGAGTGGCTGGCAGCAGTTGCGTCAGGTCATGTGTAAGCAGCTTGAAAGGTCATAGTGCCCGGGTTGACAACTTCGCTTTATGAATGAATCGCCCGAGTTCATTCAACTACACCTTACTAACGAGCTCGTGAGGCCAATATTAGAGAGTTAAAGTTAACCCCTTAGTTACATCACAACCCCGTCTTCCTCAGTACTTAGTCAAAGGGAAATTTGTGCTGTTACTTTTGCATGCAACAGTCACAGACAACTTTAAGGATATTTCAGTTTGCAAAATACATAGATAGTTATTCGAGCTATTTTCCGATTTACTATTAATTGTGTTGTCATTTATTTGTTCACCTCTAGAGGAATTTCACACACTCCATATGCTTATTTGGTATTATATTTCTTCATTTTGCATAACTATATAGGCGAGAGTATCGATGAGGCACTACAACTACCAATGAAGAATGATATGCTTTAAGAAAAGCTCATTATCGATTTAAATGAGAAGAATATATATAGGCCTATACCTGTACTGTACAGTATGTTGTTTTTGTTGTTGTTCCCCAGGCTGTCTGGCCGAACAGCCCCAAGGTCTCGAGCAAGGCCAAGGCCATAAACGAGTGCCCCACAAAACCCTCCCTGCTTACCACTAACAAGCCCGGGTGACCGAAGCCACTCCATGGCAGGGAGCTGAGGAGGGTGCGGAAACGCCCGGGAAACCAAAGCCCCACCCAAGGCCCTGTGCCACTCAGCAATTATGAAGGGAAAGTTGAGGGGCAAGGGAAAAATGTGACGCTTTGGCTCCCAATCTTGGCAGTAGGGAGGTCAATCCACGGAAAAGACGCCGTCACTTGAAATCTAGAAGATATATAAGTAAAGGGAACAGTCAGAGTAAGCTATGGGTATGGCAGAGATCGCTCAGCTCTCACTCTGATAGACCAGCCCATCACCACATGACTAGAACCCAATCCTCTCAGCATCAGCTAGGAAAGACCCTAGAAAGCCACCTTTGGCGGGGGGATAGCTCCCCTATTTCAACTCCTTTCGGGGTTGGGCACCCGCCCATATATATATATATATATATATATATAATAATGTTATCAACTTGTCACCAGATTGTTACATAAAAAATCAGAGAAAGTGCGAAGCTTGAGAACATCTAAATATATATAAGAACATAAGAACATAAGAAAATGGGAGTCTGCAGAAAGCCGATTGGCCTAAGCAAGGCAGATCCCTGTCCCACACAACCCCAATTCATTACAAAGCCCAATTATAGGCTTCACACTCTAATACCCTGAGGATCATCTTACCAAAACGGTTAGAGATTAACGCAGGATTATGGAGGTCTGCAGAGCGCTGATTGGCCCAACCCGGCTGATCCCCCTTCACACCCAACCCTTCTCGTCCATATGCTTATCCAATTTTATCTTAAAGCTCCCTACAGTTTTAGATCCCACTATAACACTTGGTAGTCCATTCCACCCGTCTACAACTCTGTTACCAAACCAATACTTGCCTATATCTTTTCTGAAACGAAATTTATCTAATTTGAAACCATTGGTACGAGTTCTTTCGCTATCACTGAGCTTTAGTACATTTGTCATGTCCCCTTTGTTAATCCCACTAACCCACTTGAACACCTCTATCATATCCCCTCTAACTCTGCGTCTCTCTAACGAATGTAAACCTAATTTCTTCAACCTTTCTTCATATGAAAGATTTCTAATATTATGGATCATTTTTGTCATTCTACGCTGTACTCTCTCCAATGAATCTATGTCCATTCTGTAATAAGGACACCAAAATTGGACAGCATAATCCATATGGGGTCTCACTAATGACAAGTAAAGTTTTAAGATAACATCAGCAGTTCTGTTACTCACACTCCTAGAGATGAACCCGAGAATCCTGTTTGCCTTATTACGAACGCTTATACACTGTTTTCTAGGCTTCAAATCATTGCTAACAAACACACCTAGATCTTTCTCGCAGTCTGAATTTTCTAATTCTAAATTAGCTAGTTTATATTTAACATTTGTTTGCGTCTTCCCTATCTTTAATACCTTGCATTTGTCAATGTTAAACTTCATCTGCCAATTTACTGACCATTCATGTAAGGTATCTAGATCCCTTTGGAGGCACTCTATATCGCTATCTGAATCAATTGATCTCCCTATTTTAGTATCGTCTGCGAATTTACTTATCCTACTAGTTATACCTAAATCTAGGTCATTTATGTATATAAGAAACAACAGGGGACCTAATACCGATCCCTGGGGGACACCACTTTTGACTGCTCCCCATTCTGACTTGGTACCATTTATGCTGACTCTCTGCTTCCTACTAATTAGCCATGACCTAATCCATCCTAACAACGCCCCACCTATTCCATGTGCCTCAACCTTTCTCATCAATCTCTCATGAGGGACTCTGTCGAAAGCTTTACTGAAATCTAAATATATAATATCATATGACTTGTCATTATCTACTGCTTCATATACCTCTGAGAAAAAACTAAGCAAATTAGTAAGGCAAGACCGTCCCTGAGTGAATCCATGCTGAGAAGAATTGATTAAGTTAAATGTTTCTAAGTGGTTTCTCATTTTCCTAGCAATAATTGACTCTAGTAGTTTTCCTATGATTGAAGTGAGACTAATGGGACGGTAATTGGATGCTATTGATTTATCACCTTTTTTGAAGATCGGAACTACATTTGCAAGCTTCCAAGCTTCTGGAACTATACCTGTTTCTAATGACTTGTTAAATAGAAATGTTAATGGATAACTTAACTCATCTCTGCATTCTTTTAATACTCTAGCATATACCTCATCAGGACCAGGCGATTTATGAGGTTTCAGTCTGTCAATTTCCTTAACCACATCATTTCTACTTATAGTAACCGTACTTAACCTATTTTCTATACTATCGCTGTATACCTTACGGACTTCTGGAAACTGTGCCAAATTTTCATTAGTGAAAACGGAAAGAAATTGACTATTTAATGTACTGCACATTTCTAAATCACTTTCTGTCAATTTTCCTATCGAAGTTTTAAGGGGACCAATTACATCTCTAACCTTGGATTTATATAGTTGGTAAAAAGCTTTAGGATTATTTTTTGAATCATTGGCAACCTTAATTTCATAATTTCTTTTTTCTTTACTAATATCCTTTTTTACCTGTCGTGATAGATTCTGATAGTAAGCAAGTAGGTGAATTTCGCCTTTTTTAATTTTTCTATATATTCCTCTCTTTTTTCCTAGAAGATCTAATAGTCTATTATTCATCCATTTGGGTTGGTTCTGTGTTGATCTAAATTTTCTTTTGGGGATATATTTATTTTGCGCATTGAATACTGACTTGATAAAATTATCGTATGTATCTACCAAGTTTGACGTCTCCTCCTGACTTAAGATGACAGGTGCCTGAGAAAGGATACACTCATTTGGACACCTGGATCGACTTAATTTTTTGACCATAGGGTCCGCTAACAGGGCTTCTCTTAACCCACCATAATTGGCTTTTCTGAAGTCGGGTATTAATGTTGTATTCTCTCTGATATTACCTTTCCATTGTATATTAAAATACACAGAATTGTGATCACTATTTCCTAGGTGGTCCCCGATTTCTACACTATTTATCATATGTTCATTGTTACTGAAAACTAAATCGAGAATATTATCACCTCTAGTCGGCGTATCTATGAATTGAGATAAAAACTATCTTGTACTACCTCAATAAACTCCTTTGAATCAGAGTCGCCTATTTGTTGCTGCCAATCTATATTAGGGAAATTAAAATCCCCCATAATGCACACGTTGCTAAGCCTTGATGCTATTTTAATTTCCTCCCATAATGATGTTCCGTCATTTCTACTCATATTTGGCGGTCTATACATAACTCCAATAACTAAAGTCTCACTACCTTCGTTAACTTCTACCCAAACACTTTCATTTTCATTATTTACTCTAATACCTGATTTAGTACAGCTTTTTAATGAACTCCTGACAAACACTGCTATACCGCCACCCTTCTTACTTGTTCGGTCATATTTAAACAAACTATATCCCGGTATATCAAACTCTGCTAAAAAATGCCTGGTTTCTGTATTAATCCATGTTTCAGTTAGTGCTATTATGTCTATATTTTCTTTGCTAACCAGTGCTCTAAGTTCGTTCATTTTGTTACATAAACTCCTGCAATTTGTATAATAAACACTCAAACTATTACTTGTATTTGCAACTATTTTTCTATTATTTTTAACTAATTTATTTTTACCTGTTGAACTATTGGACCTAGACGGAAAATCTACGCTATCAGAATGTTCGTTATTACTATCAATTTGATGTGGCTGGGATTCTATTTTACTTACACACCTATGGTTTATTAACAAAACCCCGCAACAAACTTGTCGAGTGAGCTGGCTAAGGTCGAAACTCCTAACATTAAATAAGCGAGAGCTGACAGGACACAGGGTAGAGAATCCCAGAGTTTTCCTGGCCAACAAGAACCTTATGATCACATTCACCCCAGGTGCCATCTAGTCCGAGTATCATATTCACAAGCTGTCAACTATTTTCAGCAGCTAAACAGTTCGTATTTCCCGGGCTTCCAGTTGCAGCACACTCACTCCATATATGCCAGAAAGTCGTGTGTAAAAAATGTAAGTCTAGTCGACAAAATAATAGTATTATTTACATACTTGGCCAGAATAAATCCTTTACAAATACAGCGCTAAGCATGCACGTTTATAATCTTAAGAGTCACTTAAGGATATTGAGGCAACGCAACTAAAGTATTTAGCAACTGTATAAGATAATGGAATGTAATAATAGAACATAAGAAAATGGGAGTCTGCAGAAAGCCGATTGGCCCACACAAGGCAGATCAACAAGATGCTTTAATTAGAAAACCGAATCATAAAATCCTGAAGTATTATCGATTCACAATATGATATGCAGTATATTTGAATTTTAAGAGAGTCTATTATTATGCAGCGTAAGGAATATATTCATTGTATACAATTTGTCACTAAGTAGCTGCACAACCATAATGACATGATACAATGTTCATATTCATGAATACCGTATGCGCAGTGTACACACAGACGAGCTATTTATTATACCCCTAACTCAATCAAGCAAATCAATAAAAAAAAAAAAAAAATCTTTCGTTAACTTCAAATAAATTTCAACGATTGACTTTTGGTATTGCTCTCTCTCTCTCTCTCTCTCTCTCTCTCTCTCTCTCTCTCTCTCTCTCTCTCTCTCTCTCTCTCTCTCTCTCTCTCTCTCTCTCTCTCTCTCTCTCTCTCTCTCTCTCTCTCTCTCTCTCTCTCTCTCTCTCTCTCTCTCTCTCTCTCTCTCTCTCTCTCTCTCTCTCTCTCTCTCTCTCTCTCTCTCTCTCTCTCTCTCTCTCTTCACCACCGCTCGTCCATTCCCCTACCTCAGTGTCGCGCCTGGTAAATTGCTGAGGTACACCGTTAATTACCACCAACAACAAGACATTGGGGGGAAAGTTGCAGTGGACAAAAGTGCCACTGGAGATTTATGGTACGCCATCTCCACCATATATAGTCACAAGAACTTTAACTTTAGCGCCCAGTGTCAGGTATATAACATCGAAGAAGAAATTTAATTAATTGTTGATTTATCTTTAAAGAAACAATGTTATCCACGGGTAATACAGTTTAAAGAAGTAAACAGCTGGTTCGAAATGTGTTATATACTATTTCGTGTGTCAACGATTCTTATCGACATACAGTATGTACTGTATTTATATATGAACTCCTCTGTATAAAGACTATTTTGCTTAAAACTTGCTACATTTTCTGGGATTCACGAACATTACATATCAGCAGTATTAACATCTAACGTCGCTTAATAACGCACATTCTTATTCACATAAGCCGGCATTAGCATGGCAGGCAATAGATAACCTACATATCCTCAAAGGAAACAGACAAAGATAGGTAAGCTCCAATATTTGTTCACGCTTTCCCAACAAATCTTCCTCAATATAAATGTGATAGTTGCACAAAGTTGTGTACCATCTTTGTCTACTTAATTGTTACGGATTGCTTTTCCCAATTCTTAGCAATTAGTCATATCAATATAATAGCTTATTGTTGGGTTAATTTAGGTTAGATTTGAATAATAGCTTACCAGTATCACTGTTACCACATGCATGCAATGCCCTAACCAGATGTAAAGTAAAGAAGCACCCAGGTTGAGGTTGAGAGGTTGGTCAAAGGTGCCACTCAAAAACCATACTCATGGAATTTGCAGGTGGGGTACGAACGATTTTAGCCATTTAAATTCTTAGTGTTTACAACAGATATGTGCACATTTAATTTATATGGTAATATCTTCTCCTGGTACACGCGTAGTCTTCTTGTACCCGAAGCATAGTCAATGATTGCATGATGTAAACTCTGATTATAGCTTGGGTGCAGATGGCTACCTTAGTGGCGTGTGTTAGGAGAGTTCTTAAAGCCAGGCATCACGCTGCTGGTGTATGACTGAATACGATTATAGTCCTTATAAATCCCAATATATAATTAATAGGTGGCATCTAAAGCAAGGTGTCCTATCTTAAGGTTATTCATCTGGTATTACAGCTTCGTAGGCTTCAGTTAATGTCTTAGTGAATTGGTCGATTCCTTAATTCAAATTATTAAAGCTAGCGGCAAACCTTCGAATGGTCCTCTTCGATAATTCGTATGATCTCATCACCGCAAGACGCTTATTTTTGATAGGTTTTCGATTCGTTAATGCGTCATTTTAGAATAAAAATCCAAAGGGCTCACACTAGGTGGTCTGTACTTAATTTTTCGCATGAGACTTTAACCATTTTTAGACGTATATATTTTTCTTGTCAAAGAACAATCAAACTACTTACATAATCTCACTCAAAAAACTAGTAACATAATCTCACTCAACAAAAACATAGTTAATATACCATAATCAGGTAAAGTAAGGGCAACTAAAGCGTTGCTAGCGTGGATAATAGTTAGTTAGATCGTCATTGGATGGATGAATACAGTCATAACAACACGACTAGCCGAACACCTCTGTAGAACAATGTTGCTAACAAGATACACAGAGGGCCTCGGAGTCGGGTGGATCCTAAATTGAGTGGTCAACCTGTAAGTACAAAGGAGTACAAAGGAGTACAAAGGAAATCAAGCAACAACAGATCTAGTGATCCTTCTAGGCTGCTTGTCCTCCAAAACACTGAGGATCAAGTGTCCAAACAGTGGTTTAGAGTGGGTAAAGGAACATTGGAAAGGGAACTACTGCCCTGGAACTAATGTCCGTGGCAGGACTAGGAAGTTAGTAGGGGACGTAAGGGTTAGTAACTGAGGGGAGGATAAAATAAAGTTATTCATTTACAAACGCAGTCAGACGTGGGTTTGATGCGAGATATTTGTCTAGGCGGAGTTTAAATGAATCAACGGTGATGCAGTCTATAACGTCTCGGGGAAGCCCATTCCACAAGTTGAAAACTTGATTGAAGAAGAAATTCTTAGATTCGTGTGAGTTAAAAGATTTACCAATAATTTTGCAACCGTTTCCCCGCGTCTAATTAGATTGGTCGATAGTGAAGTAGTTACTACAGTTCATATTGTCGATGCCTTTGATGATTTTGAACACTTGAATTAAGTCACCTCTTAATCTGCGCTGGGTTAAAGGAAATAGATTTAATTCTCTAAGACGCTCTTCGTATGGTTTGTTATTTAGGCTAGGTATCATTTTGGTAACTCTACGTTGAACTCGTTCTAGCTTGTTTATGTCTTATTGGTAATAAGGGCACCAGCATTGAACGCAGTATTCCAGAAGAGGGCGGACTAAGGAATTGTAAAGGGTTAGGATAACGTCTTTGGATTTATGCTCAAATGACCTGCCTATAAAGCCAATTATTTTGTTTGCCTTCTTAACAACTTCTGAACATTGTTGACTCGGTTTTAGGTTACTCGATATTGTTACTCCCAGATCGGTTTCTCTGTTTACATTCTTAAGCTGAGTGCCATTCATCGAATAGTTTGCTTTCTCATTTAGGTATCCGATATGTAGTACTTTACATTTATCCGCATTGAAACTCATTTGCCAAATTTGAGCCCAATGTGACAATTTATCTAGATTGTGTTGCATATCGTCAACTTGATCTTTTGAGAGTACGCTATTTGCAATTTTTGTATCGTCAGCAAATTTTGAGATTGTACAGGTGAGACCCTCATCTATGTCGTTGATGTAAATTAGAAAGAGAATTGGGGCTAGTACCGATCCCTGGGGTACCCCGCTACTTACATTGGTCCATTTAGATGCCTTACCGTTTATGACTACTCTTTGCTTTCTGTTGCTGAGCCAATTTTCTATCCATTTCAACACACCGTCTTGTATTCCATGCACTTTTAGTTTTAGCAGTAAACGTTTGTGGGGAACTTTGTCAAAGGAATTTTTGAAAATCAAGGTATATAATACCTACAACAACTTTACTCTCATCGTAGAGGTTGAGGATATCGTGGAAGAAGTCTAAGAGGTTAGTTAAACAGGAACGTGTTTTACGAAAGCCGTGTTGAGTATCTTTAAGTATGTTATTTTCCTCTAAGTGATTTACGAGTCTGTCTCTTATGACCGTTTCTAGCATTGTACATACAACTGAGGTTAAGCTAATTGGACGATAGTTACTGGGTAGGGATTTGCTGCCTTTTTTGAATATCGGTGTTACGTTGGCTATCTTCCACTGATCAGGCATAGTTCCAGACTGCAAGGATTTATTGAATAGTAATGTCAGTGGTTTGGAGAGCTCATCCTTAGCTTCCTTTTTTCTTTTTTTTTTTTTTTAATAGACAATGAACGGAGGAAGGAAAAACACAGATAAAACAAAAAGGTCCATGTACTTAAAGGCATCCTCCATTCATAAAATGTTTGTAACAACTGGATTTAAACATTTGTAGATTGTAAGTTTGTGGAAAGCAATTCGAGGGAAGTGAATTCCAAATTCACTTATTCATTTATCTAGGGATAAATTAATTTTGATAAGCAGAAGTTCTGCATTGTGGAGGAGAAAGTGTAAATTCATGGGCGCTCTCAGCTGCCCTAGTTCTACGGGGAAAGATGTGGAGAGGCGGCACAATTGAAGCAAGTTCCTCGGAACAATTGCTGTGAAAATATCTGTAGAATAATGCAAGGGATGCAACGTTTCTTCGTATGGATAATGTAGGAAGGTCCTGTGTGATTGCAGGGTTATTGATTAATCTAATAGCTTTATTTTGAATTTTGTCCAACTGCCTCAATGCAACCACTCCACTTCCACTCCACAGAGGTGAACAGTAATCCATCTGAGAACGCACATGACTTTTATATATTACGGCCAACTGCTCGTCAGTGAAGAATTCTCGAACTCTGTACAGGAGTCCCAGTTTTTTAGAGGCATTCTTAGCAATGCTTCTAACATAATGTGTCCAGCTCAAGTTAGTAGTTAATGTTACACCGAGAATGTCAATACTAGGGGAAGTGGGAATATTTACATCATTCAAAAATATATGGGAGTCAGTGAGATTCTGTCGGTTAGAAAATTGAATGTACTTGGTTTTCTGTGCATTAAAGGAAACTAGATTCTTTTGTCCCCATTCTTCAATTCTAGAAAGGTCCTGGTTCAGAGAAATTGCAGAGCTTATTTTTGAATTTATAAGATCGGGTTGGGTGAAAGAATTGGTAAATGTGAAGGAACTGTGGAGTGTTGAGTCATCTGCGTAGGAATGTATTGGATTATGAGTGGTAGATATGAGATCATTGATATGAATGAGGAACAGAGTTGGGGCCAAAACTGATCCCTGGGGAACACCAGCATTTATTGAGTGAAATTGAGAATAAAGGCCATCTACCATTACACGTATTTTTCTGTTATGAAGATAAGAAGAAATTAGTGGAACTAATGATGCAAGGCCGTAGTGTGACATCTTCGACAATAAGGATTGATGCCAGACTCTATCAAATGCCTTTGATATATCCAGCGCTATTGTATGTGTTTCACCATGTTGGTCTGTAGCTTGGTTGATTTGATGTGTAAGAAGGCAAAGAATGTCTGCAGTTGATCGACATAGTCTAAAACCATATTGCCTATCACTGATTAATTTATTATTCTCAAGATGCTTATTTATGTGATTATTTAATATAATTTAAAAGACTTTACCAAGAGTGGAAGTTATAGCTATTGGTCTGTAGTTTGATGGATCTGAAGAGGCACTTTTTTTAGGAACTGGATGGATGTTTGCTTCTTTCCAGGGTACTGGGAAGCATGAGGTATGAGTACATAGACGGAAATTTTTTGCCAATACAGGAGCGAGCACCAAGGAGCAATTCTTAAGTACTATTGGAGGAATTTCATCTGGACCAGGAGCCTTATCTACTGAGAGATTCTGCAAAATAGTTTTGACATGCCTGGTGTGGATCTTAAGTGAGGGAATTTCAGGCGAATTAAAATTAAGTACAGGGACATCTTGATTTATTTCATCTAAGGTTGAGTTGGTGGAGAAAATATCCGCAAGAAGGTTAGCTTTACCTCGTGGGTCACTTACAAGATTGCCAGTCGGAGATTTTAATGGTGGAATGGATGAAGCAGTTGTGAAGTTGGATTTGAATGAGTTAAGAGTAGACCAAAATATTTTTTTATCATTTGGATTATTTAGAAGTTTATTTGCCTGTTTGTGGAGAAAGTTTGATTTAGTTAGGTTTAATACAGTTTTGGCATGATTTCTGATGTTTCTAAAGTAATTAAAGGCTTCATGTCTTTTTGATCTTGTGTATGCATTGTAGGCTATTGCTTTTTGTTCAGTTACTCTAGCACAATTATGGTCAAACCATTTAGGTGAATTAGATCTTTTAATGTACTTTTGATGAGGAATAAAATTTTCCATTCCAATTTTTACAAAATCTTGTATGTGTGTCAAGGTGGAGTGTGCATCATTAGAAAAGAAAGAGGTCCAGGGAATATCAATAAAGAAACCTTGAAGACCCTCCCAGTCTGCCCTATCGTAATGCCATTTAGTCACCAAAACAGGTTCAGAGTGGGAAGGTGTGGTAGGTGATAGACAGGTGGCCTGTATCAGACAGTGATCAGAAGATCCAAGCGGGGACCTCACTGTAACATCATAATTTCTGAATTGGTTGTTAAAAATAAGTCCAGTAGGTGGGAATTATGATTAGGATTATCTGGTACACGGGTGGGTTGGTTGACTAGTTGAGTGAGATTAAATGAGTCTGCAAATAGCTCACATTCAAGACCAGCATCATCAGTCCTGGCTGAATGAGTGAGCCATTCAACATTATGGACATTAAATAACCCAACACAGTGATTTCAGAAGAAGCATTTAAGTTGAGGACACTGAGTTGTGAGGACAGAGAATCAAAAAGACTTTGCTCTGGAGGAGTATTTGGGGAACGGTAGATGCAACATATGTATTTAAATTTATCAGCAGAAATTAATTTGTATATAGAATAATCAAAATAGGGACAATTGAAACTAGTAACCTCCTCCAGGGCAATTTCAGATTTTGCGAAGCAACATACACCTCCTTTAGGTCTGAAATTTTGGAGCAGTTGATAACCTGGAAAATTAAATCTAGACGTGTCAGATGTGGATGTTACTTGAGTCTCTGTCAAAAAAAGGAGAGTAGGGGATTCTGCTTGAAGAAATTGGTGTACAGAATTGATGTTAGAGTGAAGTCCCCTTATATTATTAAAGAAAAAGCTGCACCGACGAGCAGCTTTGGGACGTTGCAATGCTCTTGACACAGTCGCATGATGACGACCGGGAGGGCCCTGTGTAAATGACCCAACCCTGCCGGGGGTGGATATCCGAGGGTCCACCAGGTTTGCTCTTAACAATTGTACTGCCATATTTATTGGGTAAGGTGTATGGTGTTACATGTATGATATGTAGTGGGAAGAGTAGTGTTTTATGGATAGAGGATAGCGATGTAGGGCAATGTCGTGAAGTTGGATGTGTATGTTATATAAAGAGGGTTTTCCTGATACCCCTGATGTGTGAGGCAGAAAGATGTGTATCCAGCTACCAAGGCCTGGGAGAGAAAATGGAATTCAGGCTATTCCCTGAGTCTCCCGAAATCTTGGCGGTAGTACTTCCCTGGGCGGGGCTGCCTACCCCTACTACCTTCTACACCACCTTCTACCTACTTTAGAACTCTAGGCGAGATTGTATTAGGTCCAGGCGTTTTATTTACCTTGAGTTTATCTAAACAATTCAATACTTCTCTCTCTGTAACGGTGATATTGCTTAGAACATCTGAATTATCAATCTGAATCGGCGATGGTGTGGGGATATCACTGAAGTCTTCTGTTGTAAAAACTGATGCAAAGAAGGTATTGAGGGCATTACTCATTTGTACTTCGTCTTTGGTGTATTCTCCATTTTCATCGACTAACGGTCCAACAGTTGAAGTAACTACTTTTTTCTTTCTGATATAACTATAGAATTCTTTCGGGTTTGTTTTACTTTGATTCGCAATATGTAACTCTAGGGTCTTTTTACTTTGCTTAATTAACTTTTTGGCTTTGCGTCGTAGCTCTACAAATTTCACCCGTTCTTCGTCATTTTGTGAGGATTTTAATCTATCATTAGCAAATTTTTTAGCAAGCAGGCAGTTTGAAATATCTGTATTCCACCAATTGGGCTTATTATTATGGCCTGGACGCCGTATTTTCGATGGTATGCAGTCTTGCACTGCTTTTAGGTAAGTGGTTTCGAATAACTTCCAAGATGTATTTATGTCGTTATTGTTAATTAAAAAGCTCCAGTCAGTTCCTTTAAACATAGCTCTAAGTTTATGAAAGTTTGCTTTCTTGAAATTAGGGACTTTTTCGATGCTACTATTTGGTTCGTTACTAGTAAAGTTTAAAGTGAAAGTTATCGTACGATGGTCGCTGTTACTGAATTCATCACCAACATTCAAATTCTCTATTAATTCTTCTTTTGTTGCAAGTACAATGTCAAGAACGTTATTACCACGGGTCGGTGTTCGAACAAATTGATAAAGCGAACTCTCTTACAAGTTCGTATACAAGTCATGTCCGGAGTGTGAAGTAAGAGTATCGCCACACTTGGTCACAGGTAAATTAAAGTCGCCAAAAAATACGGTATCTTGTGAGTTACTTACATCTGCAATTTGTTCATAAATTTCTCGGTCAGTTTGCACTGATTGAGCCGGAGGTCTGTATATTAATGCAAGTATTATTTGTGTACCTTTATTATTCTTTATTAGCACAAAAGATGTGTCGACGTTCACAATTTGAGGTTTTGACAAGAGGGTCGGGTTAAGATTTTCTTTGATATAAAATAAAACGCCACCTCCATTTCGATTTATTCGGCTTTTCTCAAACATTACATAACCGGGAAGTGAATACTCTGCTAAAAAGTCTCTATCTTCAGTAAACTGGCTCGGGTTGTCCCTCCTACAGGGAATGGGTCCGGTTGGGGGGGATTATGTGTATGGCCACCCTCATTAAGGAGAGTAAGGCGTCTGGCAATAGATAGATAGACAACACTTGGGGAACAACAGTGTACTGACCTCTTCACGGACCCTGACCCTCACGGTGATAAAACGTTCGCCTCCGGGACCTCAAGATGCCAGAGTACTGAGCCTTTTCAATTCACAAGAGAGGCGCTATTGTCGCCGTTATGCAATTTGTATTGTCTCTTGCATTGGAGGGAGAACCGTATTATAGCTTAAAGGGACACATACACACAGATACACACACACACACACACACACACACACACACACACACACACACACACACACACACACACACACACACACACACACACACACACACACACACACACACACCACACACACACACCACACACACACACACACACACACACACACACACACACACACACCACACCACACACACACAACACACACACACACACACACTCACATACACACACGCACAAACTCTCACACACACACACACAACACAACACACACAAAACAACACACACACCACACACACACACACACACACACACCACACAACACACACACACACCCACACACACACACACACCACCACACACAACACACCACACACACAACACTCACATACACACACACCACACACACACACACACACAAACACAACACTCACACACCACACACACACACACCACACACACACACACACACACACACACACAAAACACACACACACATACACACACACACACACACACACACACACACACACGACACACAAACACACACACACACACACACACACACACACACACAACACAACACAATACACACACACACAAACACACACACAACACAATACACACACACACACACACACACACACACACCCACACACACACACACACACACACACACACACACAGACAGCATACACACATACTCACATTCACACACACACACACACGCGCGCGCGTACGCGTGCAAACAAAATCGTATTTGTTGAACCTGTGATATACAGTATATAAACCTCTCATGTGCTATAGTAAATTCATTATAATTAGGCCAGAAACCTTTAAGTTTATCCTTTGTAACTCAAGAGGGGCCAGAGCACATCGGCTGTAACTTTCCATACGTATGCCCTGGCTGACCCTACCTATACGGTAGAAATATTAGTTCGATGACTCAAGTCGTTTGTGAGTTATAGAAGTCAATGTTCCAGAATGTTGGCCTACTTAGGCTATTTGGAACAGGGTATAACTAGTAACATCCCCCAGAACCTAGACCACACCTCGAATGTGCTCAGACAGCTCCACCAAGACTCCACTGACAACCTAAGAAACTTCCAATCAGATGCCAGAGCCGATAAGATCTGATACCCGTTACCATCCAACAATCTTACAACGACAATGCTTTTTTACAGCTGCCTCGAGAGCTCGTGCGGAATATCTTGATTGTACCGTTAGATTACTAAGCTACTCATTCTATTACATAGGCAAAGAGAAAGGTATTATGTTCTCATTTGTTAAGATTACTTCACCCATTAACTTCAACTATTGGTTCACTTATATATATATATATATATATAATATAAGTTAGTTAGTTTTAGCTGTACAGTACATTCGAATTATGCCATAGTACCGGTATCATGTCTAACAGAACTCCGTCGACCTACTTTCTTTGCATTCTAATATTTTGCAACAGGGAAAATGTTTCGTGATAACAAATAACAACTCTGCTGCCACATACCTTCTGAAGTGGAATTTTGCCATCATTCCACCGTGCCCGACTTTACTCCTTGGTGGTGTCCAACTAGAACCAAAAGAAAGGAAGATTAATTTGATGCTAAATCGAAAATATTGCAGGTGCTAACATAATAGTTGCACCATAGTTAATTAAACAACAAAATGTTACTTTATCAATAGCATAATACATTTAATCATCAACGTATTAAATATATTTTAGCAAAGCCCAAATTACAAATATATTCGCAATTATATTTAGGTATAGCAGAAACAATCTGACGCCAGCTATATACGGCATTCTAAATGACATATACAAATATGGAATAATATATCTATTACCAAAATGATCGCTACACGCTACTTGATGGTGTCTCAGATGATATATTGACAGAACGGTTAAGGGGGGTCACCTTTTTTTGTTTTATCTTTCTCTCCTTTTCTCACTTTCCCGGGCTTGTATCCATTCGGCACCATTCAGCCAACTGTTTTATAACGTTTATCCCCATCCAGGTGTCGATTTCTTCCTGGCGAGCGATAGCAAGCCAGCATTGTTTGGAGAAATCCGGCTTCGCCGGAGAAATGTTTCTACCGAAAAATTTACACATTTAGCTTGCTGTCAAAACAAAAATATATATATGCTGGCACGCTACCGCTCGCCAGGAAAATATTGACACCTGGAGGGGGGTAAACGTCTTAAAACAGTAGGCTGAATGGGGCCGAATGGATATAAGCCAAAGAGAGAGGGAGAGAAAGAGAAACAAAAAGCGAGGTGAACTCCCTTAAGGTAGCACTGTTTTACTGCGACATCCATCAGCCATAATGACCCCATCCATACCACGGCAGTAGATCCTATCAGTGGCCAGCGGTGATGAAATTGTCTCTTGACATAATAAACTGCTTTTCATTATCGCTGTTTGAAGTGCCTGGTGCTGCGATTTTTCAGTTGGGGTACGTCTTGGTTTATATGGTGGGTTGGTGAAAACAGATGTGAATTATATTATATCTAACACCAGCCACTTATATTCACCTACAAAATACACTTTCGAAGGTAAATGCAGAAGTAAATTTTTCCAATTTTCAACAAGCAATCTCAATCAGTTTAAACAAAATATGTTTGCATAACTGTCAATGTATTTCTAATGCATATGCCTTCAGTCCCGCCTCCATTGTTATCTTTTTGTTTTTGTTTTTTTTGTCTATGTGAATGAGGGAGACAAAAGGCATAACTGCATGCAGCGAGTGCCTCCCCAGATTTCAAAGAGTGACAGGGCCGAAATCAAGGGACGCCCGAGCTAAAATGCCTGGACACACGGAGTTTGAAGCAATTTAAGTCATAGGAAGAGGGAAAGACTGATTCTGGGAGTGAGTTCCAGAGCTCAGCAGTTGAATAGAAGAAAGTCTGAGAATAGCATTTCACTCTTGGGTTGGAGAGTTGCACAGAATAGGGGTGGGATTGTGTTGCAAGCAGGGTACTACGTACCCTACGTAGAGGAGGTGGTATACACACAGAAAGCTCCGAGGAACACTGATTATTGTAGTAGCGATAGAATAGCGAGAGAGATGCAACATTGCGGCGAAGAGAGCGAGATTGCAGAGAGTTGGTGAGTGGACGGGAGTTAATAATACGAAAGGCTTTTCTTTCTACTTTATCTAAGAGTGCGGTGTGAGAGGATCCTCCCCACACATGTGAACAATACTCAATACAAGAACGCACTGTGCCCCTGTACAGAGCAAGAAGCTGCACAGGGGTAAAGAACCCATTGAGGCGGTTGAGCACACCCAGCTTCTGGGAGGCTGCCTTAGCGAGACTGGTAATATGGTCTTGCCAAGTGAGAGCAGAAGAAAAAGAGACACCGAGGACATTGAGGGAAGATGAAGGGTTGATTTTTGTATTGTTGAAGAATAAGGGATAGTCCTCTGGAGCTTCCTGACGGGTAGTAAGATGGATAAATTGAGTTTTGGAAGCATTAAGTGCAACAAGGTTTTCTCTTCTCCAATTGGAAATAGTAGCTAGATCAGTAGATAAGTATTATATGGCTTCATTACATTTACTTTTGAGGGACTGCTGGCTGGGGCATTCTGGAAAACTAATTGATTGGTGTAAAGTAGAGTCGTCTGCATATGAATGGATGGGACTGGATGTACAGTTGAGTAGATCATTTATGAAAATTAGAAAGAGATTAGGATATAGGACAGAACCCTGAGGAACACCGGAGTTGATGAGGATGAGGAAATGAGCGATGGCTGTCCACAACCGTAGCTATGGAATGGCCGGAAAGGAAATTAGAGAGAAAGGCACAGATGGAGGGACAGAAACCGAAGGAGGGCAGCTTGGAAATCAAAGATTTGTGCCAGACTCTATCGAAGGCCTTCGATATGTCTAGTGCAACAGAAAAAGTCTCACCGAAGTCCCGAAAGTTGGATGACCAAGAGTTAGTAAAATATGAAAGAAGATCACCAGTAGAGCGACCCTAAATTAAGGAAGCCATACTGGCGATCTTAGAGCAGATTATGAGAAGAGAAATGATTAAGAAATTTGGAAGCAAGAATAGTTTTAGAGATACAAGAGATGAGAGCAATTGGACGATAGTGGGAGGGTTGAGAGCGGTCACCCTTCTTTGGGACAGTTTGAATGAGAGCAAACTTCCAGCAAGACGGGGAAGACGTTAGAGAAGAGACAGAGACGAAAGAGTCTCTGCCTCGGCTGGGATAACCAGTTTCAAGATCCATAATATAATATATTCGTTTACAGATTTCACATTATTGCTTACGGTCTTGACATTAATTTCAGTTAGTGTTCTATATAAGATGAATGAAAATAATTGGCTACATTCCAGGTCCTATTATTTATGGGGTTAGATAATCATTCGGTTGGACGGGTTCATGTTAATACATCAGCCATAATCAGGTTAGACGAGGAGATGTGATCTCGTTAGTGGCATGGACAGAAAATGTCAAGAATAAAAAGAGCTAAGTGTGGCATATGTCCATCACCTACTGTACTCGATCTCTTCAACTGCCTTAACCCTTGCTGGTTATTAAGTGGCTGAGAAGGTGACCGTTCCAAAGTTGAGTGACTACTCTCCTATTCATAAGGGTAAAGCCCATGATCCTATTACACTAACTGAATTTGAAATGTATAAACATAAATTATTTTTCACTTTATATTGATTTCAACATCCAATAAAAGTTTTGGTACCGCACATCTTAAGCAAGCAAAGGCCGCCTATGCACAACACATGTATGAATAATTAACATCAGGGCAAACACAACATTTAAACTGATTATGTGACGTCCTTATGCAATACATAGTTTCATAATATTTATTGCACAGGAGGAGGTCGTGTACCTTTCGTCCATTGAGATTACTCCTGTCAAAGCCTCTGATCTCATATTTTGCCAGATTAAATTAAGTGCGGTCGTAATAAGCATGATGAATACATATATTAGTAAAGCTTACGATCCCTACACATGAGACAATTTGAAAACCAGCACCTGTGTGAACCTAAAAGGAAATAACTCCAATGTTTTTGTTTATTTTATTTATTTATTATATTTATTTTATATTTTTTGCTCAGTATTTACTTTGGTGAATGGTATACTGTTTCGAAATAGGTTTGCAGGTTAATTACTACCGGATACTGCGTTCCATCAAAATAGTTGCAAAATTCAGTGCACATATGCCATTATAAATAATGTATTGTATATCTTACAAAATATTACTTATGAAAGTTAAAAAGAAAACATAAATGAATAAATCAATAATTAGATGAATTAATACACAAATCAAATGTAAATAAACACACACACATAATACTGAGAACCATAGACTAGAGTAGATCTGGACTGGACACGAAATGGAACTTTGCAGTAAGGGACCCAACATCGGAGAACGAACCCCCTAGTTCGAACCTCGAAACCGCGAAAATATCATATTTTGCGGGTTCGAGGTTTGAACTTGGGGGTTCGTTCTTCGATTTTGGGTCCCTTACTGCAAAGTTCCATTTTTGTTGTCTAGTACAGAAGTTCGCCCAGACAAGCACCTTTCCCGACACCCACAGATGATTGCATTTGTAAATTAATACATTATTTCCTTGGTATTGTATTGTTATTTTATTAACCTAATTGAATTCACGCTTTATCATATCCTCTCTGAGAAACTGTTGAGCGCTTAAAACAGTAGTAACTTAGACAGCAAGTAACCTGGAGGGGTCGCAAGAACCTTTGTTCCTTGATTTTATTTGTACTCCTTTGTACTAATATACATCATACTATCTCATCGCATAGAAGGGATAATTGTTTTATTATTAATCAACGAAACGAATGCGAAGATACATTTGATATACGATAACGTAGAACAGACAATATACATTACTTTTAATAATGTTTGAATGTATTGAAAGAACATCACATTCATGATTGCATATATTATTATACGATACATTGTGTTGGTGTTTTGTGCCTTCCTTAATAAACATATAAAAGTTATGTTCTAGTTCTCTGTCATGCTGCTTCCGGCAGCCTGTTTCTTCTCGTTGAGTATTATCCTGAATTATTATTTAGTTGATAATTTATTTAGCTAGCATGTTTTTCTTTGCTTTTCAATTTAGATTTGTGTATGTGGAGGTCATATGCTTAATTAAGGGACACAGCATATTATAATATTGATTTTTGAGGAAATCATCTTGAGAAATTGTCATTGAGAATATAAGTGCTATGTTTATTAATTATAAACACACCATAAACAATGTATATATTTGTAGAAAGGGGCTTGGCCAGTTACTACCCAGTACCATGACGTTTGTGTCCATCGTCTTGCGGCCTTTGAAGAGGTGTAGAGCTCAACACAAATTATCATAGATCAACAGATATATCCACAACTCAGAATACCTCAACTTATCTTTCTCTGGTTGACTGAGTTTAAATGCATCAATAATCAATCTTTCTGCGTGGTTGCTGCAGGTAGTGATCATACGACAATATATGATACCCAAGGATAAGTGGCAGCAACGTTGATCAACCCGATTACTTTGCATTAACTAAAATTCAAATACAAAAACAAACACAATAATAATGATAAGTAAATAAACAAACTTTACATAACATTCAATATCTAATGAACTATTCGGGTACCGCACGGCTTAAGCAAGCAAAAACATATGTACAGCATACGTATGTTTAATTAAGATCAGTGCAAAAACATTATTTATACTAATTAGGTGTCATCATAAAACAACCTATATTGTTTAATTATTGAACATCGCACAATAGGAAGTCGTGTACCTTTCATCCAATGAGATTACTCCTGTCAAAGCCTCTGATCTCATATTTTGCCAGATTAAAATAATTAAGTACGGTCGTAATAAGCGTGATGAATATATTTGTTAGTAACACTTACGTAAAGCTTTTTTTTGTGGCTGAGTATTTACTTTGGTGATTGGTATATTGTTTCGAAATAAGTTTACAGGTTGAGAACTACCGGATACCTCGTTCAGTCATAGTAGTTTGCAGAATTCAATGAACATATGCCCTTATAAATAATGTATTGTATATCATGCAAAATATTCCTCATGAAAGTTATATCTATCTATCTATATACTCAGGCCAAATCCCTACTTTTAATATTGTTTATTTATATATTTATTCATTTATTTATTTATTTATTTATTACATATATATTTTTTTTTGGGGGGTGGCCGTCTCAAGACAGAGCAAGAATAGGGACAACACAAAACACAAAAGAAAACAATTAACACACAAAAACAAAATATAAATTCCATGAAAGTTAAAAAGAATTTATACATAATTTATAAATAAATACACACAAAATAATACTGAGAATCAAAAAACATAATCTTACACAACAGTACGACCGTCATAGTTTTTATGTGAACATAATGAATAACATATGCGCTTCAGAATATATCAGGAGAATACTGTAAATATAGTCGAGCAAAATATATTCGAAAACCTGAAGGACTCGTCACAGGTAGTTCTGTTTTTGTCTCCCTCATCCACATAGCAAAACAAATATAGTATCCAGATAGTAATACGAGTAGTTAGTATTCGGTGTGATCCCCGAGGAGATACCATCAAGGGTCGACCAAGGGAACCATTACTCTGATGAATGACAAAATAGGTACCTGCCAGGCCCTTGCGGACTAGGGTAAGTTAGGACCAGCTCAGTAGCCAGAGGAAGATAATGGATGTCTGGTCACTCTGACATATAGATTTATTGTCCATATACGTAAATGTGATTACATGTACTATTTGTAGGCCAGTTCATTTAATTAGACAACAGGGGAGTTAAACTAAAATATTAACCAAATATTGGAGTAGTTTTCAAGTTACTGTAAGCGTTTTATCGGCATATTCGATTTGCCAAAATGGAATGAAAGTGAAAAAGTCCCGGATATCTGCATTATATAAACGAGGATGATAATGATGACAAATTTGTTATATATAGAACTGGGATAAGTATAATGCTACTGATAATACTTATGCCATTATTGATACTGTAATTAAAGGTCATTACAAATCAATTCAGTAGGTTTAATGTAAAAACTAGACGTTTATAAATTATTCCACAAGTTATTTTGAGAATTGAGTTGTCTTCCACTAAAATAACAAAGCAGAGGTCCAGTACTGCACGGCTCCAAGATATATGAAAACACTAACAGTGATGAACAACAACTTTGGTACGAGCCGCTGGTAACTTGAAAGGTAATACTACTATTGAAATATATACAGTATATATATATATATATATATATATATATATATATATATATATTGCAGTGCATTGGAAAAGACATTGTGACTAACAGGAATTTGCATATCAACATATTGATTGGCGAAAACGTTTCATACACACATGTTTTCAAGCTAATATGCTCTCACCTAAGGTACAAAACATAAAAAAATAATGCAAAATAAATAAATCACCCTGGATGGAACCCTGATTACTTTGAACATGCAAACGTGCTAACCACTACACCACACTGACCATAAAATATGTGTTGTAATCTGACAAACAGCTGTTGTTGCCCAGGAGTCCTCTGGATCTACGTACCGATAACACTGGGGTGTAGAGGTAGCTCCCAGTAAGTGGGGATAACAAATAATCCTTAAATCATGCGATGTAGCTCGAGTAGAATATCACAGAACCTACCCGGGATTAAACCCTGGTCACTTGGAACAAGAGTCTAAGGTGCTAAACACTACACTACACTACACTGGCCACTAACGATTTGTTGCAATATGACCGACACCTGCTGCCCAAGCGTCATCTGGGTCAAAGCAATGACGTCTCTCTTTATCTCTGGTAATTTATCACCAACCTAATATAATATCCCTGTTACATAACATTTAAAGTCTATCCGCCTGCCAAGAGAGCAGTATTCGGTTCTTCGGCATATAATACCCAATACAGCTTACGTTAAATAATTGTTAATGATTTGCTAATGTTCTAAATGTAAGACGGGATAAAAAACAAAATATGCTAATGATGATCACTGTGATGATATGTCCGTAACTTTCTTATAGAGAATACTTTCCTAAAAGGGAGGAAGATGGTGCTCCTATGTTTACATAATATAATCTCAGAATACTTCAAAATACTCACATTCACGGATTTCAATCACCATAATATCAAAATATAATGTTTGTTATGATATTGACGGTGTAAGTGTTGATAGAAATATCACTAGTTGGAGAATCGGTGATAGTAATGTTTTATGGTGATGCAGTTAATGAGCGTAGTGATGAAGGTATCCTAAAATATGAGCAAAATGAGTTACTGGGGAAATGTAATAACAGAGAGAAAGAGAGAGAGAGAGAGAGAGAGAGAGAGAGAGAGAGAGAGAGAGAGAGAGAGAGAGAGAGAGAGAGAGAGAGAGAAAGAGAGAGAGAGAGAGAGCACTCACACACAAATTAAAGTGGCCGGTCTAGTTGTATCACCAATGAAAGAAGAAACCGTGTATTCGAGAAGTCAAGGGGAAATGGTCTCTAAAGCACAAGGACAGTAATACCAAACTCCACACCCTCCACAACAAGACCTCTGCTAAACACCCACGTAATCACCCAGATCTCCACACTATATATTCAAAGATCAGTAGGCATAATTATTCAGTTAATGGCAGTGGCTGGCAGGCGATTCACCGCTCTTGGAAAGTTATCGTATAATTTATGAGATAAATAATAGCTGAAACATTATTCACACACACACACACACACACACACACACACACACACACACACACACACACACACACACACACACACACACACACACACACACACATAAATACGTTGGTGAACTTTGTTTTCAATTAAAGACGAGACATTACATATTTCGTAGCAAATAATTGGAAAGAAAGTAATAGTTTATAAGGAAGAACAAAATACGCAAGTGTGTTAAATAAGGATATGATCAAATAGAATTGGAAACACAAAAGTCCATGACAATATTATTATAGGAGAAAGAGCGATACATTTGAATAAGGGGTTACATAGAGAGAGAGAGAGAGAGAGAGAGAGAGAGAGAGAGAGAGAGAGAGAGAGAGAGAGAGAGAGAGAGGGCGAGAGAGAGAGAGGGGAGATAGTGGATGGGAGAAATATACAGTAGGAGGAGGGATACATTCGGCTACTGTTCGCTCCATTAATCTCTCCAGCCCTCCCCTCCATCGTCCTTCATTCCTGGAACATTTCAACAGGTTCCTTATCACCTCAGCTTGTCAGGTCAGCCTCACTTAATCCGTCTCTACAGCCTGTATTTCATCGGCCAGGCCTCCATCAGTGTCACCTCCCTCAGCCCTAGACTACACAATCTATACAGACGACTTCCCCGGTGAACTACTGAATATCCAGGCGTAGAGAACTTGCTGGCTACGTCATGTTATGCATTGATTGCCATTCAGTCTTGCCCAAGTATTTGTTGGATTTTCCTTTAGTACGTTCAACGAGGTAAATGTTTATGAATTATTCTAACATGGATCCGCTGTTCTAATTACAAGATACACCTATCAAGAGATACTACAGTATATGTTGGATATCGTACAAAAATGATCGAAATCAAATTATTGACAATTTGGATACTTAGATATTTTCAACGTTGTTGGAAATGCCTAGTGGTGAAGCTGTTTATTTACTTCCTTATTTTGGTTCCATGCCAAAAATAATCGCACTCCTGATGAAAATAAAGTAAAATTATGCATTCAATGAGAGTGCTATGAATTGTGACTATTAATTATAATTAAAGCTAATATGTTCTATGTCTGTTTCCCAGTAGCTTATGGTAATGTTGATTATTTCCAGTAATCATTATTCAATTGCACTTAGATAATTATGTAAAATTGCATTTATGTTTCCTTGTGAGTGCAAGATGAAAATCTTGCAACACAAATCATGTTATCTATTATGGAAGATGATAAATTCGCCCGTTTTATCTTACGAGGAGACGGCATCTAAGCCTAAGGAATATCATTAATCTGTCATCAGAGATCGTATATTAGACAGAGGTGGTAATCAGAGTGGAACCATTAGCGACAAGGCCAGATTCTATTAACCCACTTCCTTTTACGTGACCGGAATTGCGACACTCTCAGATCACCAACAAATACCAGTTCTCACCCCTCTTACTAATGTATCTCCACCTCCACATTCCACTACCAGGCAGGCAACTAACCAATAAGCCCAGATTTCGCTTAATTTTGAAATGTGGCTATGTCTATTATTATATTTGCTGTAGATAGGCTGGATAACTAAATCATAAAGAAGTCTGACTTAGGATCGAGTCACACCAACCCCGGAAGCCGGAACCAGACATATCCCGACGCAAATGTGTTCGATCGGTTACATCATACAAAAAACAACAGGCATAACCCTTTGCATTACCTCACATTTTCGGTCAGCCGTTCAAACCACAACACTAGATTATGTCTGATATAATCTGGTGCGGCATTGTGAAAGGCTCGCTCATAATGTAAAATTGTCCCATGTCGGTTCTCTCTGATGGAACGGATCGAAAATATTTGCGTTGGAATATTTCTGGTTCCGTTGTTTGTGTGATTCGACCTTTACCCAGTAAAAAGCTGTTGTACGTAAACTACAGAACCATACTATGCTTAGATGCGTGTTCTTCCTTTTTTTATATTGCGACTAGACGTAATATTTTGTGTGCATGCATTTCAATAATACTATTTTTATGAAAGGGTTAGTTCAGCTAGTGAACTGCTCCATATAAAACTGTGTTCTTTCACTTACACATTGTATTTATTCACAATGCTGAGAATCAGAATTCATGTGGGCTGTACTTAGGTTGGCTGTCTTTGAGCACTGTGTGGAGTATTTATAGAGCTGATCCATAGAGAGTAAGATAAGTATGGTGCACAATTGAAGAGCCAACTCCACAGACATTAGCAGTTTTCAGTCTCGCTCGTAGAAGACACCACAAAAGTACCATCCACACAGTTACTACAAATGAATCCGGCAGGCTAACTTATAACCTGCTTTTCCCAATACAAATATATAACAGTTGTATACAAACTAACAATGAAATGTAATCGTACGATTTTTGTCAAACTCTTATGAAGCAGTGTATACATTACATCCCGTATATCTTTCACACCCTCTATAGTAGAACATAGAAACTTGGCTATTAAGTTTAAGTATAAATACACATAATGATTTAATACATTCTGCACTAATGCAATACACCATACAGAAATGAATCAATAAACAATAGAAGTACTGTACTTTTCGTCAATAAGGAAAGCATATTAAACATTAATATTATACGCCATGCTTGGTGTGCAAAATTTAGTATTCCAAAAGCCATTGATAACAATTTTGAAATATTTCCTTCTTAAATCTTGTTTTCTAAAAATATGTTAATGTCTTCAGTTTGCAAGAACATGAACAATGAGGTTATTGTACAGATAATTCAGTATTTACTATGAACACACAGTTTTAACTTATATTGTGTATCTGCGTAAGCCTATCAGACTGTATTAAGCTTGTAGTTTTATAATAACCCTATTCAATGTTCCTTTTAACCCTTTCTGTATCGGTAATGTCTTTCAAAGTAAATGTTCACAATAATCAAACGTTTTTTGTGCAGTTCAAGAAAGATCTCTGGCAGTTAAAAGGGTTAAGTGAGATTGTTCAAAGCCTGTTGATTATTGGAGACCCTTTTTTAAGTGCATATCATCGTTAAATATTAGCGAGAATAAAGTTAAAAAAACGTCGCTGGTACAGAAGAGGTTAATAATCATATATCAAGATAGCAATCCACCTATTTTCTCTCTCCTACCATTGATAGAAGACGCTTGCCATTATTGATAATCCCCTTTTGAGTTTCAATATTGTTACCTAACGCTACGCAAAAAAATGCATAGCAATACCTCCTTGTAAAAATACTTTGCCCTGTAAAGACATATTGAAATCACCCGCAGCATAACTCCATTATGAGAGCATACACTTGAACGGACATTGAATATTGATCAGAAAGACAATTTTGTCCCCAGTCATGCAGGTGAACAGACGATTATTCATGCCCACGGTTGATTACAGAGGTCATTTGTAAGGCTATAGCCGACTACTGATTACGGAGGCACGTTAATGACGCTCCCCTACCCTCCATTAATAATTATCAGGGCCACGGGTCTCGGGGGTAGAATATTACTTGATGCATTTACTACGGAGGCTCATGTGGAGGGTGTTCTCTGTCTATCTATCTATTGTCAGACACCTTTGCTCCCGAAATGATGGACACGAATGATTCGCCTTAATATTCAAACGTAATTCACTCAGTTCACTAGCTTGTTTCGTGACAGGGTTTCAAGTTTTATTAAGCGTCCGTAATTTCAGACAACTTTCTTTTTCTCTTGGCACCTATTGATTTAATCACTCACTAGGCACTTTCCACATTCCAAATTTTCATATGGGAATATTCGTAAGTTGCTAATCCGATGTATCTATTGGCATATGCGATTATTTTGTGTCATGAATATTACTTTATTCACTAAATTCATCAGATCACATAGTTACATGAACATTGTTTTTGTTATTCCTTACTAGAAACTCATAATAATATAATGTAGGTATGATATATGGCAGATACTTTATGAAATTTAGTAAGCGAACCCTCATCCTCAACTAGGTCTCATCCTAAACTCTCAATTGTCAGTATCATACAAAAAAGACATTCATATTATTATTTGCTAACACTAAAATATTCACTTCCATCGCGAGGCTGGGTATCATAAATACTGTCTCCGTCATCATAGAAATCTTTTAATAATCTTAAAGTGAAATAATACTTGGAGGGGCAAAGAGACTGAAATAGACCTAAACATAGATGGAAGGATGGAGTTGAGATGTATGAGTAAAAATGATGTTGGGTGGCTAACAGATAACAGTAATATGGAAGTGATTAATTTATGACCACCCCCACGGGAGTCAACACGTCTGGTACTAGAGTCTGTTTTTATTTTTTTATTTTTTCTACATCTGAGGTTAAATTGAATCCCTTTGTTGCTGAATTTTTGATAGTTACTGACAATATATGTCACTGTTTCCTAAAATTACCAAATTTTCATAATCGACAATATATTTCACCACAATATCTTCATAATAGATAATTAAATAATGAGAGAATATTATAGTTTACCGTCAGCTGAAAAGAAACAGACTATAGACATACTGATTCTATCTTACTTTCTACCAGATATTGGTAACTTCCCTTCACAGTAAGATTATATCTCGGTAACTCAGAGACCACACATAAGAGGCTTCGAATTAATTTCGTCAGTAATAAAGTTTCATCTTAGAATTGTGGCTAGAGTCATAAATATGTGACCTCCACCCACGACCCTTTTCACCTGACTGTACTAAGACCAACATTCTACACCAAATAAAGGTAAGGGAGGGGGAGCCTTCTCAGTTTGGTATATGCCGGGGTAGCTATAATAATATATCTGCTTTACGTCTTACCTTAGCCCTCTCCTAATGACCTATTCTTGGCAATGCAGTTTGTGAAATATAATAGCTATCAGTTAACATGAAATAATTATAGACTTTTATGTATGATATCAATACGAGAGTCTACTACTCCAGTATAAAGATATAATAATATAAGTTATATATATTTGTTTAAGTACGTAATGATTCAAACGTGTGGGTGAACAAAAGTATGCTTAGCTGTTGTAAACATAATAATAATAATAATAATAATAATAATAATTTGTAAATATAAACACGCACTATAATAAACAAATTGGGGGATTTTGCCCCCACAACATAACACGAAGTATGATGAAGTTCAATAACGTAAATCGAACGATGTACGATTATAGAAAATGCCCTCGATCTGGATACGTTTACGCACAGTAAACAACAGGTCTACTGAAGAATCATTGCCTCAAAATAACATTTTCACTGTCAATAAGGATCCTGAGTAGGCAAGACTTACACAAATATTTGTTAGAGTAAATAAACATGAATTTTTATTTTTTTACCGAGTGACAGCCAAGAGATTTAACACATTCCACATATATTATTATATATTTTTTTTCTTTGATTTACGGTGTTGTTCTACAGCAATGACTGCAGGAAATTAGTATTTACACATTATCTAACAATCTATAGGCTAAACACGGCCCCCACTTGTGGAGAGGGCTATGAAAATCAGGGAAAATGTAGGGATAAGATGGATGAAAAGGGAGGAAAATATTAAGGAAACCACCCACCAATTATTTTCATTATTTTTTTTTAGTGTTAGTTTATTTGCATCAATATATAGTGATTGGCATTAGTTTCAACCTCCGCAAAAATCGTTTTCCCCTTTATCCAACGATCTTAAGACACGGCGCCCGATAGTGGGGAGGGCTATGAAGATCAGGGAAAATGTGGGGTTAAAGACAAAAAGGCGATATAAGGGTTTTTATGATGAAAGTTGGCTCGGGTTTTGTTGTTTTTCAACTTGAGAAAACTCCAAAATGAAAAAACCCGAGCCAAGTTTTGGCAAAAGTTGGCTCGGATTTTAAGATTTTTCAGCTGCAAAAAAGAAGTTGGCTCGGGTTTTCTTGTTTTTCAACTTAAGAAAACCCCAAAATTAAAAAACTCGAGCCAAGTTTTGGCAAAAGTTGGCTCGGATTTTAAGATTTTTCAGCTTCATAAAAGTCAGAAAGTGGCAAACAAAAGTTGGCTCAGGTTTTCTTGTTTTTCAACTAAAGAAAACCTCAAAATGAAAAAAACCAGTCATGTTTTGGCAAAAGTTGGCTCGGATTGGACAATTGTTAGGCTTCATAAAAGCTGAAAATGTAGAAAATGCCAGCCAACTCTTCGCCATTGGATACAGGATGGGGTGTGGGAGCGCTGTGCCCCCCCCCCCCCCCCCCCACACCCCCGTGATTAATTGAAATCATCATCTATGTTGCCCGATAGTGGGGAGGGCTATGAAGATCAGGGAAATTGTGGGGTAAAAGATGAAAATAAAGAAAAATATTGAAGAACTTATTCCAAAAACCCAGTAAGCTAATTATCCATTATCCAACAATTAAGCTACATTAAAGATATTAGCCTAACCTGCCAACCTTACCTAACCTAACCTAGTATTATGAGTGGGGGCTGCCGCCCCCACACCCCCTCTGATTGGATGGTACATGGGATAGAAAATGAACTTACCCAGTAAGCTCATTATCCATTATCCAACAATTAAGCAACATTAAAGATTTTAGCCTAACCTCCTAACCTAACCTAGTATTATGGGTGGGGGCTGCCGCCCCCACACCCCCGCTGGTTGGATGGTACATGAGATAGAAAATGAACTTACCCAGTAAGCTCATTATCCATTATCCAACAATTAAGCAACATTAAAGATTTTAGCCTAACCTACCAACCTTACCTAACCTAACCTAGTATTATGGGTGGGGGCTGCCGCCCCCACACCCACGCTGGTTGGATAGTACATTGGATAGAAAATTAGGTCAATTCCTAGTGTTAATTAGACTGAAATGCAGGGAGAAAGAGGTCCGCCGAGTCGTGTTGTGTGCCGTCTATGTTTTTTACAGTAGCTATAATTGCTTTAATGCATTTCCGCCGCTACTGACATAATATATAGGAATGAAGTCATAAAAATTGATGGTTGCGCTGTGTAAGTAACGCTAGAATAATACCGAAAAAACACTATAGGTGCAAATAAACTTTATATAAATGTTTACATCTATAATAATAAAAATAACCAACCTTATGTAACAAAGGGACAGTGACGGCGTGTTCTGGACTTATCCTCGTAATAATGGTGTGTACACCGCCAGTGATCTTTATCTGGCCGGTAATGGCAAGGATGTCCACACCTAGGACACTCAACACTTGTAGGCAATATACCGTGGTCTGTAAGTATCTTGCCTGGTTGTTTTGAGAAATTTGTATAATTATTGTTCAGGGGTAAGTGCACAACCACTACAGACACTGGCCATCCTGCAACTGACATGTAAAACCATGGTGCCTGTCGGTGGGCTGGAGTTCAATGCACTCATTGGCTGACTAAAATGACGTAATTGTCCATATATTAATCCATGATTGGGTGACTCCTTCAATACCGTGACGTATGGTGACGTATACAAAAAAATAACCAACAATATGGCAGAAACATAGTGACGTGTTGATCATTAGTTCACATAGAGAAAGGCAGAGGGCGTTATATTCGAATATTTACGATAAAAGCGCTCCTCAATTATAGTATCAACATGGCTGACCTAGCGGGGTGGCGTCTGTGGGAAACCCTGGACAAATATCGTTACAGGTTACAGGTTCTAGGTTCTGTATCTCCCTTAATAGAATTTTTCGAGGGTTAACACTTATTTTAACATGGAGTATAGGTTATATTACATCCTAAATGAAATTTTAAAAATGTGTGAAAATTCTTGGGTTGTTTATATAATAGAAGTTACTGTGGGACACGTAATATGTTGAAGGGGGAGCTCTGCCCCCTCTAAACACCCGTCACTTATGTCATCATAATCTGTTGTACTTTATAGGGGGTCCAATTAAGGAGAAAGTTAATTAACAGACGAAATTAGGCCGCAAATTACAATAACATAGCGGGCCGCCGTTTATGGGAGACTTTTTACACATCATTTTCAATGTTAATTTTCTCCCTTAATCGATTTTTCCAAATTATCAAACTTACATACAAATGAAGTACAGTTTATAGGGATTCCAACATGCATTTCAAAATTGTCATGAAAATTGGTGGGTGGTTTGCTTAATATATACCAAAAGGGAAAAATAAGCTCTATTTAGCTGCAATAACTGTTTGCCGTGGAATACAGAATTAAATGAGTGGGGCAAGCACCCCCCCCCCCCCCAGGACTTATTGATACTCTCATATATTTTAACAGTAGGGGGTCAACACTCCCTTATAATACATTTCCGACAGTACATACATATAATATATGCCAATGTATTATGTGATATGACACTTCCGTAGGCCACACAAAAATCGATGAGTCTCGCGAGTGTCAAGCCGTTAAAAAAAAAAAAAAAAATATATATATATATATATATATACCGGGTATATATATATATATATATATATATATATATATATATATATATATATATATATATATATATATATATATATATATATACCAATACATTTACGTGTATATAACTGTGTGACAATGAAGGGCGTGACCTTTGCCAGAGGCGGTCCTTCAGACAAGCCAGACTGCGTGTTGGCTATAAACTGTGTCATTACTCTTGTATTTTACGTTGCTGCACAATAGAGCTGTGTGCTACTATTTATGGTCATGCGTAAGAGCAGCACAGGTGAACATGCAGACTAAGTATGCGTACCTGTTCATAATATGTATTTTATGAATATATATACAAATAATTAGTTTATAGTGCTGGTGCTACTAAGTAGTATCATACATTTTAAATATGCTCTAGAATTATTCCTAGTATCGAATCGTGTTTCCCATTACTGTCTTGTAGCACATTATAATTTATAACTTCCATTGAAGAACACTACAGTGACCTAATTGAACACAAGTAGCCAGAATTAAGTTTGAGTAATACTAGATAGTAGATTGCTAAAATCGAAACATACGCATAACTAAAAGAACTTACGAAAGGATAACACATGAACTTACTTCTTACCATCTTCAACAACAACGCCTTCAAGTACCAATTTAACGCCGTGGATTTGCCTATATCTTAGAGTGACAACTTTACACCCCTTAATAATATATTTAAAGTTTTAAAAAATGGCAAGCCACTTTCAAGATACATACGTACTTTTATGAAAGTATATTCTTAAGATAGTTCGTAATGGCCATATATATTGGTTTACAACATTAATGGTATATTAAATATAATACTATTTCGACTCATTAACTACATTCTCCACTTTTTAACAACACTAACTGTTAGAGACGATCAACTGAGTGCCCATGATCTTACAAATTACTAGTCTACACATTTTCTCTTAGCGATGGGAATCGAGAGAAAATTGAAAATTTTGGGATAACTAAATTGATTTTAGCTAGGGTTCGGTGTTTCGGAGCACACTGAATCAATGATTGAATCATATGTTTATTTTCATACAAATGCTTATTTTGTTACTAGCTATATTTTGCCAACACAATATTAATAGTATAATCATAGAGTATTTAATTATGCAATTCATCAATTATTTCAACGCCGATTCAGTGTCTTTCGAAACACCGAACTCTACCTAAAAATTATTTAGTTATCACAATGTTAAACTCTCTCAATTCCCTTTGCAAAGGGAAAATGTATAAACATATATTTTGGGATCATTGGAAGTTTGTTGATAGTCTGTATCAGTTAGTATATATGACTATATGAGTCGAGTATATGTAATTCATTTGATAATAAATATTTTAATATACTGTATATAGTTATATATTTATCTATATCGTTTTTATTCCAGTTACTTCGCAACTTAACTATAAAGGTACGAAGATCTACAAGGGTGATTACTTATTATAGCTCATGATTGTACAGCCGTAGGAAGGAACAGTGGAACGCCTAGAAATAAGTATGACCCGATGAGCATTAATTATCTATTGAAATCCGGTAATTTTATTTCCTTGGGCCAAGCAGAGTCTTAATATAGTTCTCTTCTGTATTATACATTAATTATCTATCCAAAGGTTGTCCAACCATTCTTGCTCACCACTGTAAACTCTGGGTTACATAATTCGATCATACAGTATCGAAACTATTCCGAACGAAATCGAATCTTCTCATTACTGTTTTGTATAGTATATTCAGTTTGTGTGTTCATTTAAGCAGTTAATTAGCTAGTTATAATAGGACTTCAGAGGCTATCAACCCTTCCGGCTTATTAAGCCAGCACACTGTAAGTCAGGAATGGCGTTTGGAATGGAGCCCCTTTTCGAGAACTCCAGCCCTTGCATGTAAGCAGTCGAGAATTTAATAAGCCCATGACGTTTAACCAAGTGTAAAGTCGCGGCCACAAATGCTGATACATTAGCTCTCAAATTGACTAACAGAACCTCTGACATCCAAATATCACGTTAAGAGTTAACATGGGGATTACATCCAACCAGAGCTTTGAACATGCATAGATATCTTAAATGACAACAACTGTTGTTTTAAATCATCCTTGAACTGTTGTTATTTTCTATTCCGTCGTAGATTGTCAGATGAATGTGTTTCTCTCTGGAATTGTTATGGTTTTACATCAGGGATGTCAACACCCATTTGAATCTAGGTGTATACATAACACAACAATCAAACTATAAAAATTAGCTATGATGTGATTTTGCTTTATGAAGCAAATGGTGATCGTGAAATTATATAGACTCATGTACTGTACAGGCATTCCTTTTATTCGTTTTCGAATTTACAATATCACATTTTCCTCGCATTTAATTAGGAGCAAATGTTTGACATAACTTGCAACGAATTACTGTGAACACCTAGTAATCTGATTTGTAAGCGATATTTTAACATTTGTTTTCCGTTTTAGTTAATCATCCTAGATTTGAAGTAACATATCATTGACAGATGTACCGTGAAAAGAAGCAGACATATTATTGCATAATACAGTGTATTTCACCACAAATAACTTAGATTTTGAACTGTGCCTGTCATATTATTTAGCCGGTAAGTTGATTGTGTGACGGAGATCTGAAGCCGGAGTAACACAAGATCATTTATCTAATACCTAGACTCAGTTACTTTATATGATTCAAACTATAATATATAATACTTCTTTCATTGTGAAGTTATTATTTTTTAGCATATCATCAGGACTAAGCTCCTTGAAAACCAAATAAATTATCACAAATATTAAAAATAAATACTATAAAGATAATACTGCTACCAGTATCAAATACAAAATATCGAATACAGGTGCTTGTGTGGCGCAGGTATTACAATGAACCGGTTGCCGTGATCTGGCTATAGTCACCAGCCAATGTTAGGTAAATTGATCATGGCACCCACGCTGAGAGAAACCTGACGCCACCTCATCATCACTATCGCAGGAAACATACTTCAAGATGGTTATGCAATATTTGGCATCTCCTGTAGGTTCTATTAAGACCAATGTTTTTGTTCGTTTGTTTTGTCTATGTGTATGACGGAAAAAGTCAGGTTGCCTGCAATGAGTGTCTCCTCCAAAGCCAGGAGAGTGACAGAGAGCCAAATTCAAGGGACGTTGGTGTCAAAATACCTGGACACACGATGCTGTAGTTTTATATATATATATATATATATATATATATATATATATATATATATATATATATATATATATATATATATATATATATATATATATATATAGTATATATTATATTATATATACCGGTATACACAATTCGTGGCATTAACTCTGAATTAATCATATTCAGTACCGGTAAACCTCACATATCAAATTATATAATTTAATTTGGATACAACAACAACAAAGATGGCTCATCAAGCACGAGTTTCATATACCCTCGATATAGTTTTTCTTGACCTAATATATTATTCTCCTACATAATTTATATCATAGTCCATTAGGACAAAAATGTACATCAGCTTCCATTCGTCTACCGACCATCTCCCTCCTCCACTAGATACCTGAAGGTCAATTACTCGTGTCGGTCATTGACCATAAATAATGTGAGCCTCCGTGCACCAATAGTCACGGGGAAGCCGTGACGAGGGGTCACCCAGGGGTCACCGGAGGGCCCACTTGTAGCTACTAAAAATTAAGGGTCACACGAACACAAATTTGGCATTCTTTTCGATCGAATTATATTTTTCTTACATTTCACTGTGATATATTTACATTGGTGTGACTTTGTTATTGTTGTGATTATGAACCAAATTTTAAGTATATGAAGGATAAAATATTTACAACGCTCACCCCTGTCAGTTGTCTAACATTTGAATCATGCCTTGTAACGAAGGCTGTGAGTGGCTGAAACAGTCACCAGAGTCCTGCCTCCCGGCTGATGGCCACACCCCCAGAGTCCGTTAATCTTTGGTCTTGGCCGAGCTGACCAAAGACTACCAGACAATCTCGGGAGTCTGTCTGCTTCTGTCTGGTTGTGTCTGGTAATCTATGGTAATCTATGGTAATCTATGCCTCTTTGTGCCTTTGAAAAATGCGCTAATAGAATATTTATTTGGCTAGACTATTCACATTAAAATAACTTCAT
Organism: Paralithodes platypus; assembly: GCA_032716605.1. Lineage (NCBI taxonomy): Eukaryota > Metazoa > Arthropoda > Malacostraca > Decapoda > Lithodidae > Paralithodes > Paralithodes platypus. Next base: position 105,973,608 of record CM064487.1, read on the forward strand.
TAGGAACAGTCAAAACATAATAAAATACCGGAAGTAGGGTTCACGTGACCAACACCCTCGCAGAAAGTATAGCATACCCAGAGGGAGTGGAAAAAGTAAAACAAAACTAAAATAATAATAAATAATATAAACTGCAGAATCAGGTAGCAAGAAGAAATGTGGGAAAGGATGGAGTTGTTGTTCCCCAGTCTCTGACCGAACAGCCCCAAGGTCCCGAGCAAGGCCAAGGCTATAACCAAGCGCCCCCACAGAACCCTCCCAGCTTTACCAAGAAGAGAGCCCAGGTGACCGAAGCCGCTCCCAGGCGAGGGGCTGCGGAGGGTTCAGAGATGCCCAGGACACCAAAGCCCCAGGGCCCTGTGCCACTTAACAATTATGAAGGGAAAGTTGAGGGGCAAAGGGAAAATGTGATGCTTTGGCTCCCAGTCTGCCAACCTCTAGGTTGGCATTAGAGAGGTCAATCCTCGGAAGATACGCCGCCACTTGAGATCTAGAATATATAGAAGCGAAAGGATAAGTTCTAAGCTATGGGTATTTCAGGGAATGCTCAACTCTCACTTTGATAGACCAGCCAATTACCTCATGACTAGAACCCAATCCTCTCAGCATCAGCTAGGAAAAGCCCTAGAAAACCGCCTGTAGCGGGGTGATACCTCCCCTATTTCAACCCCTTTCTGGGTTAAGCACCCGCCAAAAGGTTTTCGGAGGGATATATATATATATATATACAGAGAAAGAAAGAGAGAGAGAGAGCATGAAGAGGTCATGACCCTGGAATGATGGTATCTCTGGATGGTCCCACGACTGACCTGATGAAGGGTCAAGAAAGCCGTGTACATTTTTTCACCCGGTGGAAGGTCATTAAAAATGTGCCAATCTTTAAATAACCGCTGATGCTAAAGGGAGGATTTCTGGACTCCCTTCTCCCTCATGCTTAGCCCAGGAACTTTTGAGATTTTAAGATATTTGCCTCATTAGCTTGGCGATTTTAAGACCTTTCGTGCCAATTGGATATCGCTTAATTCTCCTACGATGAAAAGGCATCAAACATTTTTAACCTTTATCCTCGATTAAGTGTACAGTATATTGAAAATCTGTCAACTTGAACAATGTTATTGATGTATGCTACATTAAATAATATAGTCTTAAACCTGCGATGCATGAGCATGATTCCTGATAAAGATATAACGAATTGTATAATTAGTGGGCCCAAAACTGTAAAATCCACCATTAAAGGAGGAAGTATAAAACAAAATTGTTCGTATGATAAAAATAGTAATTTTAATATGGTGGAAACCTAATTCTAAATGAATGAAATAAGAACAGCCAACGAGAAATTAAAAAAGGACGCAACAGGCGTTTATATCACGGCCTTTAACCCCTTGGGGATTATGACGCAGTATGACAGATTATTCTGGCTATGATTAGACCATTTTAATCGGAGTAGGAATATTATCTGTAGGGTTGATTGGGCAAACATTTACCCTTTTAAATTCCACAGATCCCTCCTAAGCTGTATTCAATAGTCTAATGAGAACTAAAAAGACGTAGCATACCCAAAGGATTTACATATACTTTGCTCAACCTCTGAATTATTATTATGATGCCTGCATTTTTTAATTCTGGCTAGCACTGAAGAAAATTATGAAACTTTGAAAATTTGCATTTTTTGTTATTATATATATATATATATTATATATATATATATATATATATATATATATATATATATATATATATATATATATATATATATATATACTGTATATATATTTTTTTTTTTTTTTTTTTTTTTTGGGGGGGAGGGGTGTCAAAGGGTTACTATATATACGAACTTCGACCAATGGTATGCAATAGAGTGGCTACTGTACATAACACTCGGATACCATAGTCTCTAGTCCACTCATACATATTCGTGAACTTCACCTACTTATAATCATGGAAGTATATCTCTGGAAACTAATGTATCAATATGATTTTCCATATGTCTACTACAAAAATATATATACTATTTATTGATAAGCAAGTTCTATCCAAAAATAAATCAAAATATATATATTTGCATAAACAAAATCGTAGGGGGGTCCACAAATGTGTATGAGTGAGCTAGAGACTATGGTATTCAACTGTACACTAGGTGACGTAAAGCTCCCCATGTACAGCTACGATTGAGCGCTACCTTCACATCCAACCTGCTACAGAGATTTAAGGGGGGATGGTTCACTTTTTGGGCGATTTTTGCATGTATTCGTTATTTTTCTAGTTTCCTCCCTAGACCTCCATCAAAGTTAAAACAAAAAATCCATTAGATCCCCCTTCTAGATTAATTTGTACATTTTTCGATTGACAAATATCCCGGCCAACATTACAGGCTCACTATCGTTCGCCAGGGAAAAAATCGGCACCTAAATTGCACGAAAGGTCTAAATATTGACGAAGAAATGGGGCGAAAGGTCTTGAAATCGACTAACTAATGAGGCAAACATCTTAACATCTGAAAACTTATGGGGCTAAACATGAGGGAGAAAGTGGTCCAGAAAACCGGCCCATCTCCCCTTAAGTTATAGTCGATGATATCAAGGAGTGAGACCTTGAATTGTCTCACCTTCAGTGGCAACACAGATAAGGAACCTTTTATCTGCTGCAATTGTTAATCTTTTCAGTTTTTGCTCAATTCGATAAACTCTCACCTTATCAAGATTAAAGTGGGTAGAATATAAGAATCAAGGGCAAATAAGTACGAGGCGAAATTGCACTGGAGGCAAGTGTCAGCAAACTATGCACTGTCAGAGATACTTGTAAACGACAAGGAATCTTCAAGGCTGTCTTTATGGAGAGTCGATGGTTGTGGTACAGCCGAAAGTATTATACCGTGTTCATTATAGTTAGGCTACAAATCTTGATCCCTAACTTTTGTAACTCATAAAGGGCTAGAACAAATGCGCTGTACATTACCATACCATGCCTATTTCCTGGCTGAATCTTCCACCTAATATTATAAGAAGTGGTTAAAATGCTAGTTTTGCCATTTATGTTTCTTTTAAATAAAAAAAAATACTCCTCTGAAGAAGAACTAATGTCAAGATCAATCAATCCAATTGTTCAAAAAACTTCAACAGTGACTTATCTAGTATATGTAGCATGGTGGGCCAAGACATAATTTCGTCGTACGAAATCCTCTTATTTCCAAAGTACATGATCGTGTGCATCAAAAGTTACGCCTTACATTCCTTAAATCCCTGGTAAACAACATATAGCCTACCCGTCATAACTATCTGTACGTTATTTCTATTTTTCCAAAATCACGTCAGTTTTACATGCAACGTATATATTTACTTTATCCTTACTTTTCCTTTAAGTCTATGTTTTTCGCTTCTGTTTTTTTTTTTTAAATTATCGGTTTAATGCAATACGTTATATCTTGGTCAATGTTAATTATAGCTCACGTCTCTTGCCCCTGGCGTTTCTTCTTATCTTCAACACCCACCCGTGTTACCTTAGCTTTACCTAACACCTAAACCAAGTACCCTCCCGCCAGTCCACCAATTTCCTTATCTGTCGTGACGATGGGTCCCTCCGCTACACCACCTTCAGGTCGCTCCCGGGGCCCACAGATTATATAACACCTCACTGATAACACGGAATTTTGCCTGATAATTTAAGTAGCCTAAAGTTGTCTGGATTTGGAGGAATGTGGGTGAATTTAAACTGGACACCTGCCGACCGTATGTGCATTTGGTCATAACAAAACCCCTGTAAAATTAAAAAAATATCTGTCAACGCATACACTAGTCATCTTTAGTAGTGAATCTTGATATTAGTAACTACATATACTGTAGATGTTTCAAATCATTGGGAATTCTTTATTAACCTTTACTGAAGGAGCATGAGTCCTCCAGAATTGCGTCGTATCTAAAAGCGATCTGAGTGGTGTATTCTGATGGGTCTCTCGTCAGCTGTGGTAGAGGTAAAGTCCACAACTGACGCGGGCCTGTCCACACTGATGGTGAGAAGCGATAACGGAGGGGAATTATCACCCAGCCAGGCACCTGGATATTAGCTCGAATTTTTCAATTATTTCCGACTTAATAGATGTCCCTTTGTTCCATTATCACCTTCAGGGATCGCAGAGTCCGAGGGAAGAATACAGTGTATTACATTGACAGGTAATATTTTCCCTGACTTTACACAAAGGATATACACACTGTAAAATACAGCTTCCAGCTTTCGAAATTATTGACTGAATTATTAAAAGAAAACAGAAAAACAAATGAAAAATAAGAAACGAAGTTCATGGTGATTCTAAGATCCTTTGAAGTGTTACACAATAAAACTGATTTTATTTAGTAAATAAATATTTTCGTGTTCTATAAACATGGATTAATATTGACTCTAGATAATATGTCACTAATTCTTGTATATTATGACTAGATTTCAAGCATCCATTGTATAGTTAAATTAAGCGTGTTTCATTATAGGTATCGTCCTCTCTTCATAATAGCGAACATTACAATATTTCATTTAACTGTGTGGACTGTCTGTGACCATGTTTGGATGTGGGAGCGGGCGGGCCTGGGTGAAGAATGTCCTAATAGGTGTGGACAGAAACAAACACACGCAGGTGCTAATGACTGGGCCTCTGGTGGGTGGACCTTAAGGGAGCCCACTTCGCTTTTTTTCTCTTTCTCTCCCTCTCTCTTTGGCTTGTATTCATTCGGCCTTATTCAGCCTACTGTTTTAAGACGTTTACCCCCATCTAGGTGTCATTATTTTCCTGGTGAGTGGTAGCGAGCCAGCATATATATATATTTTGTTTTGACAGCAAGCTAAATTTTGTAAATTTTTCGATAGAAATTTTTTTCCGGCGAAGCCGGATTTCTCCATACAATGCTGGCTCGCTTTCTTCTCGCCAGGAAGATATCGACACCTGGATGGAGATAAACGCCTTAAAACAGTTGGCTGAATGGGGCCGAATGGATACAAGAAAGGGAAAGAGAAAAAAGGAGACAAAGATACAAAACAAAACGGTGACCTCCCTTAATGGCTCTGCCTTTACCTGCAGACATAAACTTGTTGGTAAATATAAGTTTGATTTACCATCTACAGTTGCCCACATTAGTTCGGTTCCTCGTCATGATATCAAGTATGAATGTACAATAGTATGAATTAATTTCGAGTGTGTTTCCTATAAATTGTCAGTTGACAAACCTGACGAATCAGCCACTGCATAAGATAATACATTCGTAATTAAATCATATGCCTTATATTTCCATGTAAAATATTTCTGAGAGGAACAGAACTTAAGTGCGCAACTTTATATCTAAAAGTACATCTGTTTATTTATCAATAACCTGGCCTTTTCTAAAATTGTGTTTCATTACTTGCAATACATATTCGAATAACAACATATTTGAATTGAGAAAACTAAGCAACATGATCTTATTCACTGGAATACGGTTAACTCTTATCTTCCCAGTATATTCATTCAGTGGGGGCAAGACCTCAATTATCTGGGAACTAACATGTATACAGTTCCGGTTAGTCGAGGGTTAGACAATAAAGCAGAATGCTATTACTCGCACCTAACATACCCTGTGGAGTAGCAGTGGGATGGAAAGCATTAAGGGGTTTCCAAGGTTTTTTGGAAAAAAATATTTTCGATTCTGGGCGAATGACTGGGCAAAAATGAAATCTACGACCATGTTTAGAAGCAGATCGGCGAGAAAAAACGAATGGCACCAATTAGAATTCTCTAGGACTTATAGTTTGGGCTACAGAGGATTTTTAACGTCCAAAAAACGGTCCCCTGGGCCCTCCAGGAAGGCCACTCAAAATCGAAATACTAAACTAATGGTCCGATTTTAATTCTGTTTGCGCCATTCGATTCAGCTTGCCAAAGTTTACTACTGGTATAAATTTAAACACAATTCGTACATAAATCAATCGGCTATGGAGTTTTTAAACTTTAAAATATACCTATTGGGCCTAAAAATTGGTCAAAATTAAAAAAAAATTTATACCGTTGAAACCGCAACGGCGAGACGAATCCAAATATGTAATAATATTGACAAGTCAACTTTCGACCAAAATCAAGGATTTGCCTGGGCTTAAACCCAAGTTTTTTTGGAAAAAATATTTCGATTCTGGGCGAAAATGAAATCTACGACCATGTCTAGAAACAGATCGGCGAGAAAAAACGAATGGCACCAGTTAGAATTCTCTAGGACTTATAGTTTGGGCTACAGAGGACTTTTAAAGTCCAAAAAACGGTCCCCTGTGCCCTCCAGGAAGGCCACTCAAAATCGAAATCCAAATTTAATGGTCCGATTTTAATTCTGTTTACGCCATTCGATTCAGCTTGCCAAAGTGTACTTATGGTATAAATGTAAACAAAATCCGTTCATAAATAACTCGTCTATGGATTTTTTAAACTTTAAAATAGGTCTATTGGGCCTAAAAATTTGTCAAAATTAAAAGCATAATTATACCGTTGAAACCGCAACGGCGAGACGAATCCAAATATGTAATAATTTTGACAAGTCAACTTTCGACCACAATCAAGGATTTGCCTGGGCTTAACGTTGAATACAGCGATAGCACATAAGAATTCAATTGCTAAACTATCACATGGTAGTTACATTTTGAGGAGTCGTCAACAGACGGACACTGTTGAATGGAAACATTAATACACCATCCTCTATGGAATCAGAAATTGTTTGTTGGTTGTATACAAAATGCAATGTTGTATATTCCATTCAGTATAGGTATGCCAGAAATTGTAACCCTGGGTTCCTGGGTACACAAGGTTGGGGATGAGGGTCACTGGCTAACGTTAAACTGGGCTATTATACTAAAAGACATTCAATGACAATAAGGTATTGCATAACCATTCTTTGCTTCCAAAGATTTGTATTTCTTCCAAAGAAATATGTGGGCATTGGTATATTAGTATTTGTTTGGATTGTATTGCTAACAAGATTTGTTCAAACATATTGCAACGGTTACTTACTTAATAATGTCAGTATTTGTTTGTACTATCCCCATAGAAATGTATGTCATGGAATTCAGTGGTTAATCCTATATAAGGTTGAGCATATGAAATACATCCATGGAATGTACTGTACTAACCCATTCCCTTCAACTACCTAGAACGAGTCTTTGCTTACACTAAATACAATATTAACTGTTTCAAGTTCATCATAAAATAGTGTGTCAAGTACTTTGTTCAGGTATTATACTTATTGTTTGTTATTTAACATGATTAACCCCACCTTACGATTCCTTCTTAACTCAGCTATTCTAAGTGTTTTATTATTATTAATAATAAGACTTTTGGATATTGTTGTAATTCGGGGAAGGGAGGGAGAGGAGAGACTATGCTGGTTAAATGCCAGTTTCTCCTATATTGCGGTTTTCCATGGAAGAAGCTAATGCCCAGGTTTTAACCACTTCAATGAATCCGTTATACAGGTCCAACCATAGCCATTGTATCCATTCTATTCAAGGCCTATACACTCAGAGCCTTTTTTGCAACCATGGAGTGTAAAGGCGGCGAGAGCTGTAGATGGTAATAGAGGAGGTGTGGTCTATTTCAATGGCAGATTCAACTTGCCCAGACCAACAGGAATATACATTCATATCCACGGTGCTTAAACTCGTACCGCGGAGAGGAGAGCCTTGTTTGAAGAGAGATCGTTACCATCTTTAATAGAATTGAAGCCATGCTGTTTACCTTGTATTATGAACTGCAAGATAAAAAAAAGACTGAATATATAATTACATGTTATACCGGTAGTGCTTGAAAATGTTGTGTAGTTTGAATAATACTTTTACATAAGGAACACTACCATGAAGGACAGATCATAACTAGCGAGAAGTATGTACCCTATCGCAAATTTAAAAACAAGTACATTGCGATTCATACAATTAAATGAGTGGGTCAAAAAGCCACACCATAATCCACGACCTACCTAAGAACAATAATGCCTTCAAGTCCTTTAGGTTTCCGAATACAATGGTCTATAAAGAAAAGCCGAAGATACATCCCCGGCAGCCTCCTCACCTCTGACCCCGGTAAGGATGAAAGAATAGTTAACACCTTCAATACGAGAGCATCCTTTGCCTTAAGATCTAGCTCAAACTAAACGGTGGGATAATCTGTTCAAAGAAAACATATAGTATTAGTCAATTGAGCCTATGCTAACATAGCCTAGTGTAGTCTAGCGTAATTTACTCCAAGGTCCAACTTGTTTTATTTGTCAAAGTAACTTCACACACTTATACAAATATAGGTTATCGAAGCAGTATCGTGGGTTTGAGGAGAGTCTATCAGATGAAAAGTGGTTTGATCAATTGTCTAAGCTAACTTAACCAAGTTAGACGGGAGCAGAAGCCAAGAGGCCTAGCATCGCCAAGGCTGACTTCGATTAGATCAATTACCGAATACAAATCACATAATTATATAATTACCTCATATTTGGAAGAATTCACAATCAGTATCAGCGCATGTATGACACATTTCAACTTCATTCGTGAAGATAATCATATCGGTTTCTGTTCGACGTTAACGTCATAGAGGTACATAATAAAAAGTGACAGAGATTATAAATCATAACATAATTGTGATTTGTATGCGACTGAACAAAGCACTTGAGGCCCTGGCATGCTATAAAGGTGTAATATAAACCACAGGAGACTGAAGTCACTCAGCGGGGTTGGAGACACAGCAAGGGATAAAGTCTATTCATTAATGAAGGTAAAGGCAATACAACAATCAACTGCTGGATCAAGATAAACTGTTGTCGTTGATGGTCACGAATAAGACATTCACGCAATTGCTTAATGTTGCTACATGCAAGCGGCAAGTCTCATGTGGTGAAAATAGCAGAGCCAGACTTGTTACGTCTATATTGGGATGGTCATTCGCATTGAACATAAGCTGTCAATAGGTATAATAGGTATACAACAGAATGTGCGTTTATATAATCTTGCAAATATATCTGGTTATTTAGCATAGCTTCAAGATATTATACTTAACCCTTACAGTACCGGCGACGTCTTTTTGTTTTTGTTTCAACTGCATTTAAACGATTTTATGAAGCTTAGGAAGAATATATGGTAGCTAAAAGGATTAATTGAGATAGACTTTACACATTTAACGGGTAGACATCCTTCCTAAGTTGAATAAAACCATCTAATAGTTGCCAGCATATAATGAAAAGGACGTCACCGGTACTGGATGGGTTAACTTGAAATGAATACATTGCACTGTTAAGTTTAGGTCTAAAAATCAATATAGCACCACCCCACAAGGCGAGGTGTGGTGGAGTGGTCATGCCACTGGACTGGTAATCCAATGGTCTCGGGTTCGAATCCCGATGTATCAATGGGAAGATATTATTGGGATGGAATTTGTGTTGTACCTATAGTATCAGTGCATTAACACAAAGCCCTCCGAAAAGTTAACAAAATACCCTCATTGTTCCCTGATTATATAGAACTGTATGAATGTTCCCATATTCACAATATGCTACAGAGGAGCAATGCCCAGTCAGTTAATTGCTCAATAAGTGGCGTTCTGAGAGTGAGGGTCCGAGTCTAGGGGATGAGACAGTGAAGCACTGGGGTGAGGCAGCTTCAGAGATTGGGCTGCTTCGAGCCATGGGTGGGCAACCGGGCCCTGTGCATCTTGCGAAGGCAAGATATTGGGGGCTGGTTGCATCTCAAAGTGCTTTACACTTCCACATATTCAAGCCTGAACAATAATAAATATAATAATAATACAAATATATTAAATGCAACCCCAATGTCTAGGTTTGTGTCCATCATTATTTTGTGTTCAGTTTTAAATATTTCAATTTTAAATAAAGAGTAAAGTCAACAATCGACGCAGACAAACCGATAACCCAAGTCACTGTCATCTGCCAAGTCATCATTAAAGATGATTAGAAATGTAGAACACGTCATCCCGACAAGCTACCTGGGAGATGACCCGGGATAAGAGGGCAGGGGAAGAGGGGCAGGTTTGATGGGATAGAAACGGAGGGACGAGTCATGGTTGGAGAGAGAAAATAAATATACAGTAATTGGAATTACATCTTGGCTGTTGCACATTACGAGCGTTTATGTAAATATATCAAATGAAAGGTTAGAAATTACTACCAAAGAAATACAAAGCTCTGTTGTGGGTATAAACTGCAGCTTGAAATAATATGGATTAGTAAAATTATTAAGATCACTCATTTAATTAGCTAAGTAAACACTCCAGATGTTGATTGAAAGACTTGAATTGTCATTCATAGAATAGTTAAAAGTTGCACGTAATCAGATAATAATAAACAAGTTGATAGGAAGGTATTTTACAAAGTAAAGTATATTTTGCTAAAGCAAATCGAATTACGAAAACCATCACACAACAAATACAACAGCGAAATTAGATATAGCTTGGTTTAGGGTTCGAAGCTGCAGGGGTGAGCTTCTTCAAAAGAGAGCGCGAGAGACAAAACCAACCCGAGAAAGAAATACTTTGGAGAAAAGAGAGGGGGGCCAGTTGCAAGTGAAAGACATAAATGGCCAATCGAGGAACAAATTAAGTGAGTAAAGCGGGAGTTTGGCTGATAAAGAAGCTGATAAGTTGGTCGGGAGAGAGCAAGAGAAGGAGAGAGACACGCCTGAGTGTGGTAATTGATGGTCGTGCGTGTCAGGGGGGTTCAGTGGAGGTTGATCATGAGCACCCAGGGAGGAACGAGGTGGTGGTGGAAAGAGGAGGAAGACATTGAAGGAAGAAAGGAAGACGGAGGCGAAGATTTAGATGGAGGAAAGACGCAGTAACAGGGAGGAGAGAAGGCCTGATGCATCGTTGGATGATGAGGGAGGATGGGGGTTGGGGAGGGGGGGGGGGATGAGTTGGTTTGTGAACACTCCAGGAGGAACAAGGTGGTGAAGGAGAGAGGGAGGAAGGGAAGAAGGAAACAAAGATTTAGACGAAGGAATGAAGGAGTTAGAGGGTAAGAGACAAGATCTGATGCATGGTTGGATGATGAGGGAGGGGTGAATGTGGTTGAAGAGGAACATGGCGGTGGAGAAGAGAGGGAGGAAGACAAAAGGATGAAGGGATGAAAGAGATAGCAATGTAAATGAAGAAATAAGAACATAAGAACATGGGAGTCTGCAGAAAGCCGATCGGCCCACGCAAGGCAGATTAAGGAGTGAGATGTATAGAGAGAAGGCCTGATACATGGTGAAATGCAGAAACAAGAGGGAAATTAAAAATATACACGGGACAACAGAAGTTTACTAAAGGGTATGGGGAGAGAACAAATTATACCAATATGTGGAGGAGCAAAAAATAAACACAACACTGAAGGAAAAACAATTTGAAAATGATAATGGAATTAATACTCGAACGAACAAATCCAAATAATACAAAAATATAGAAGGGAATGTACATATCATTTAATCGGTGGCACAAAAAAGAATGTGTAGATTGATAGTTAACACTGAGTGGAAAGATAATTACTGTATATATTTACTTTCGAAATAAGAAATATTTCTTAGACGGTGGTAGGAGAAATAAAAGAGAATGAAACTAATAATTATGCAAGAAAGAGATATTTTAATATCATGCACATATTGTAATGAAAACGTATAGATTTAAGAGCTGATGTAAAGAAAAGTAAAACAGAAACACTGAACATAACCACAATTAGGGGAACTAAGAAGTATATAGTATAAGAATATAAATTTGTATTTCATTACTCCAGGTAAAGATTTGCTCCCCCCCCCCCCCCGAAAACAATGGAAAAGTAAAACTTTCGTCAACTCAATAACAAAATACTGTTTGACAAAAAGTAATTAGGGTCATGATTTAACCCAAATGCCATATTGTTATTATGTTAAAATTTGGAAAGTGTTCGCTCTTATAAATTACTCCACCTGGGAAGGGTAGTAGTCATTCATATTTATGCCTATTAATACTAAGGTGCTTTTAACTTTCACAAAATTATAAAGTTTTTTTTTCCTTACTCTTTCGATACATATCACTTTCAAACTGAACTGACCACCGTACCTGCACTCCAGCGTCCACTATATTAGACACGAACTCAAGTTTTGATTCTTGATAATGTCGGGGTGGTGGTGGAAATACGTGGTGGTGTCGGCGGTACATTATAGATAAAACGTTAATTGTAGTCCACGCCATGAAATACCTGGTTTTCCGATTGCTTGATACTTAGCTCTTGCAGTACAGCTTTGAACAGGTAACACTGATTGTGAAGCACATTTGGTTTTATTGGGTAAGAATAACTTTGAGCATAAACACCACAGATATACATGTAGCTAATGCAAAGCTAGGCAAAGCAATGAAAGGAAAGCGAGATTTCTACGAAGGGGAATTTATTTTTGTAAATGACAAATTATTGACAATGTTTATAGCATGTATGAAATACTGTATTCATTGGGGGAAAAGGGTTAGCTAAGGTACTTGTTAAGCTTTTGATTTACAGATGCTTTCTACAGAGATTGATATCACTTAAGGTCAATCAGGAAAACAAATATAGAGAAGTTCTTATATTTAACAGATCAACTCCACGCTACAACGTCCCTCTAAATTTTTGCTCCACCTTCTCTTCCCCAATTAAGCCGATGTTCCCGGAATAAACTCTCCTCCATCTTTTACTAAATATTCTAATTTCGCTGCTTAACCTAACTCTTATCTTGATCCCACACCCAGTCAGTTCTCCCTTGCTATGCCACGCCTCACAGTTATTTCTGATTATCCCGTCAGACCTTCTTTCCTTGCCATGAAATATAACAGGGGGAACTGAGAAGCCTTTGGGTAAATATATGATATACTGTAAAATATGAAAATTAGGAAACGGGCAGTGAAAATTATGTAGACTAGCTTGGAAATATTTAACTGGGGGAACTGAGAAGCCTTTGGGTAAGTATATGCTACATAGTACGAAAAGTAGGAAACAGGCAGTGACAATGATGTGGCCTAGCTTGGACATAATTATTAAGCCTGAGATGTTGCTGTGATTTTGAGCATATTGTTTAAGATAATGATTTTGCGTGTAGACAACTGTACATAATAGCAAACATATTGATGTCTCCAGCTGTATACTACATAGAACATTATTTTACGAGCATCAAGGGTCACCCCTACTTATGATTCTAGTACGCTGATTGTCATGTTGATGTGATTCTCCTGAGATGCTTAGTTAGGTAAGATTAGGATATGTGTGGATAAAACTACTTTGAATGTGGGCACACTGGTGACTGAAAATACAATGATTCAGTGGTTAGAAACAGTCATAAAACAGCAAGTTTCACCAGTCAAAGCCCACCAAGTAGTCCAACCACCGCCCTCCCAACATGTCCACTGGTAATTTCCACACTCTTCCTCTGCATAGTTATTTGTTCCTCTACCCCTACCAGCAGGTTCATGGGCTACCTTGGCGTCCGTCGTAAATGTGAGTTAGGAGGAGACACACCCAAGCTGCTGCCGCCATCTGAAGGCAATTTGATGATGTATAAGATGGGCGGGATGTGGGTTAAATTGGTGTTTGTACGTAAACAAAACAGAGAGAAAGGGAGCGAGAGAGTGAAAGTATAACCAGAAGACGTCTTGAGCTTGACTACATTGTCAAATTGCATCAAGATAAAAGAAAGGAGCTCCGAAATAACAATAATTATTATATTAAATTCAGATTTTCAGTATACAGTATATGTTTGCACTATGTACTGTATAGACCCAGGCAGGAAACGACGATAGACGTTTTTGGTTCGTATCTTGTGCCTTGCTTGGAGGCTTGCTTTAACGAGGCAACGATGATTCCAGCAGTAACTTCAACATTTTAACGATTTGTAGGGAATCTCTTCAAGTTTTATAAGCTGCTATTCTCTACTCCATCTTTGACCATCGAATCCCACACCACAATAATCTTCCACCTAACTTATGGTCCAAATATTCCAGAGATAAGTAATTTATGCATTATATTGTCGTTAATCTTGCCTGGGGACTGTGTTTATCAACGATTATCTGGAGTAATGAGGGTTAGTCATGGTGGCAGGATCAGTCCCCCGCCTGGCCTGCTGGGGGAAACTGAAGGTGATTATGATGGTCCTGATAGGCAAATAAGAACAGATTGGGGGATATACTGGAAGACCGACAACTATCCACTCATCGGGTTCAGTAACGTTTGTGTTATATTTTTGGCCGATTTTTGCATTTTGTATAAGACAAATTTAGTTTGTTTACTCACTTAAAGTAAATGTTAGTTTTAATATTCCAATTATGAATTTAAATGTGGATTATGTAAGTGTTTTATTTAAAATGTAAAAGCTACACATTTCGCTTAGGAGAACCTATCCTCCAACTAAGTAAATATAATTTTGTTAATCGTTAATTTAAGATGTTCTCTTAACCCTTAACTGGCGGCGCCCGGCTATTGTCGAGTGAAATAAATGTGGCCTATGTGGTGGGGCACGGCTATTGTCGAGTGCAATTTTGAGCACGTAATGTGCTCTGATAGAGAGCGGAGCGGTGGGAGGAGCGTAGGTTACCTCATGACCACTCGCCACGGTGGCTGTGGAGCTATTGAGATGTATTCCTTTGTACTCCACCCTCTCTCACTTGTTTCACATGTAATAATGTAAGGAAATGACCGTATTTTACCGACTTCGGTTGCACGATCGTTGCAAGACAACCAGTGATCGTAGAAGGATGGTTCTGGTGTCATTGGAAAGCTGAATTAACGCCCTTTCAGGGATACATACTTGTATTACGCTCTGGCTCTTGTTTATGCATGAAAACGAGTACGGAAACAAGCTCCTTTACGGTAAAACCCCCGCTGGGCGGCACAGTCAAATATACTCCACCACCCGCTCTTTGAGTGTTAAAATAATGTAAGGAGTTGTTCGTAGAGGTCTCTCTCTCTCTATATATATATATATATATATATATATATCTGTGTGTGTGTGTACATCTGTGTATCCTTATGTTTTTTGTATTATTATTATTTTGTATGTTTGTTTTGGCTTTAGTTAAATACTTCAACACTCCTTCATGGACATGGGCTTGTAGCCTGAATACTCAATTGTGCAACACAATGAAGTCAGGAAATTGTATTCCAGATGACAAGTAAGACAGCAAGGCAGATGAGTTTCAGCAACCGGTTCGTTTGAAGTCTTGTTTTCACAGACCTTCGGCACCTGTTTGTCCCCTCCCTGATCGGTGCTGTTTCAACACCCCAGAATTCACATCGCCACTTTCTCGCCGTCCATTATATTATCGCGTAAGCTCTATTTCATTCCACATTTGATTTGAGCTTCTCTCTCACTAAGTATATACTGCCTCAACGGCATATCTTGAATATGGGAATATTCATACTATGTACTCGAAACAACAATGAGGTTTTATATGGCGTTTCCTTAAGTTGAGTGAAAATGTACTAAACTAATTACAGAACAAATTCCTTAGCAATTATATCTGCCCATTAACACATTGGAATTTTAACCGGAAGGTCAACATCACCGACTCCTTATAGAGAGGTTCTTATTTTGTTCTCGACCCTATCGTCCCTCATGATAAGCCCTATTAATTTTGAGATTTTAAGATGTATTCGACTTCTTTGCCACTATTAAGACCTTTCGTGCCATTTAAGTGTCGTTCGCCAGGAAAATTATCGACAACAATATGGCATGAAAGATAATAGAATTGAAGAAAAAATACACCATCACGAAAAGTCTTAAAATAGACAAATTAATGGGGCAAACACTTGAGAATCATAAGACTATTGGGGCTAAACATGAAGAATTAGAAGGTCCAGAATAGAACTCCTCTTGAGTTTTACTGCACATATTACTATGTCTATGACAATATTATATCATAAAAGTGCAAATATTATAATTAACTTATATTTTCATGAAACTGCTATTAAAATGGCTTCATTCATAGTTGTTCTCTATTGCTTTGTCCACTACACACCTAAGAATATATGAGATCTTGTGCAAAAAGTCGCCTTAAGTACAAGTGCTATATACCGTACCTATTTAATCCAAATAAGAGGACTGATACAATGTGTTGTTTAATTTGTATTAGGCTTCTGCATTTAAACGCAGCATGAATACCTGTCATGCATATACTATGATGCTCAATTTAGTATACATTTTATACAAAATAACTATTTAAAGGATCAAGGAATTATTAGATTTCATATTCCCCAAGAAACATTAATATGTTATTATCGGCGAAGAATTCAATGAATTGCCAATGCAACTATTTTGATGAGGTATTTATTAGATCACGAAGCCATCCAAATAATGAGCAGTTTGCTAGCATTTCCTATTAACCTTCAGATATTGATATTAGTTTGCATTCATTACAGTACTTCAAGCATGTAGTTTTATTTGTAAATGTTAATCAGTCATATTTTTAAAACCACTTATTATTACTCAGTTTTGTCTATACTTTCTTCTTCTACTCCGTTATCCTAAATTGGTCTCTTATATTTTCACTACTCCTTTATTATTCTTGATTCGGATTATAAACAAAAACGATACGAAACGTGACGGCCAACGGAAGACAGGAGCTCCTCTTAATTCCAGGCAGCATTTTATAGCCACGATCGTGCCGTAAATGGTAAAGGATATGAACGGAAGTGAATTTGAGAATGGAATATATCTAGAAGGAGGAAGATAATAACATATGTGTAAAGGATCACTGGATAATATAGACATATTGGATATAAACAATAGTATAATAATGGGAAAGAGTGAAGAATAAGCGGAGTGAATTACATGCAGCAGGTAAATATACGCATGCATTTTATAAAGATCATATTTTAGAGATGCGTTATATTAACTTTCTTACCGTCTTATGATCACATATTATGAATTACAATATTGTGAAATCAAACAGGTCATATATTATTATAATTTCAAAATGTTCTGATCTCGTAATGAACCATGAGGACGATCATGTTGATGCAAATGACTATTTCATAAAGCAAAATGTATGAAGCAATAGTGTCTTATTGAAAAATGCAATAATGTTAAGTGTACCTTGTCAACACAATATTTTAGTCAATCTAAAAAATGTTTTAGCCTTCAAGATTGACCACTTGTGAGTTCAGGCTATAAGGAAGTTGGAGCCGTGAACATCGATATTAAACAGAAATGCACTACTAATGTACGTTTCTGATGTATACATGTTATGTTGAATTGGGTTTTATATATGTATACATTTTCTAAGACTGTATTTTAGCTGTAAATTCTGTTAAATATCGTTGTTGTTGCTCCAACTTCCATATAGAATGAAACTCGCAAGTCGGCAATTGGAACCCTTTATATCCATAGTGAAGTGACTAGCGTTCTATCACGGCGGGGTGGCTGGGATGCCTAGGGCGCCACACCGTGTGAACCAACAACATCGGAACTCTCATAGCCTTCCTCACATCACACATATTCCCCTCATACCAGGATGATGCTTCGAATGTCTAACGCCTCAACGTTTCCGGAATTTTCTCACACAGCCACAGTCTGTCTCATACGAAGACAATTAGTATTTATATTATTAATCGTATTAAGCCCTTCAGTACAGAATTGTTCTTGTCAATATAATCGGGATAATATTGGATGATTTTATCCAGCTTTAGGGAGGACGTGTAGTAATTAAGAGGATTCAAACTAGCTCGATTATCCATTTTAACTACCACGGTTTCCTCCTATCTATCTATCTATCTATTGCCTGACGCCGTGATCCCCGAAGGGGTGGCCACGAACGAACCGCCCCCATGCACCTCTGTCCCCAGTCAGTCGATGCCCCTCCTCCCAACCAGCACCGCCTTCATTATATACTTCCTCACTCCATCCTTCCACCTCTCCCTCTCTGTCCTTCCACCTCGCTCTCGTACACCCTCTTAGTCAATCTCTCGCTTTCCATACGTTCCATATGGCCGAACCATCTCAAGTTGTTCCTTTTCACACTTTCCAGCACATCTACCTCCACACCACACCTCCTTCTTACTTCCTCATTCGTTTGTCTATCCCTCCATGTAATTCCGCACGCACTTCTCAAGTAACTCATTTCCACCGCTCTCACTCTTGGTCTGAGTCTCTTCTCGAACGTCCATGCTTCACTTCCGTAAGTTAGTGTCGGGATTACCACACTGTCATGCAAGGACTTTTTCACTTTCATACTGACCACTCTATTTCTTGTTACTGCTTTCAACGTTCCTACAACCCTCTTCCCCTGCTGCACCCTCTCCCGCACTTCTTCATCCATAGTCCCATCTTTACTCAACACACTGCCCAGATGCTTAAAAGAGCTGACAATCTCCATAGCCTGACCGTTCAACTTTACCTCACACTCTGTGACTTCACCCCTTTCGAAGACCATAACCTTGCTCTTCCCCGCATTTACCTTCAAATTCCGTTTTTCGCACACTGTTCCAAACTCATTTACCAGACCCTGCAACTCCCATTCATTATCGCTCATCAGAACTGTATCATCCGCAAACAACAGTATAGGCAGCTTCCACTCATTTCCCTCCCTTTTCAGCGATACACCAACATCCACTGCTCTTCCTAATATTTATTTCATGACTCCATCCATATATACAGTAAACAACCACGGGGACATAACACACCCCTGTTTCAACCCAACACTCAGGTCAAGGAACTCGCTCTGCTCATTCTCCACACGTATTGCCGCCTTTGCACCCTCATACATGCTCTTCACTGCTTTCAGCAACTTGCCATGTACTCCGTATATTCTAAGTACTTTCCACATGCCTTCTCTATCCACTCTGTCATAGGCCTTCTCCAAGTCCAAGTCCAAGTTCCTCCTAAGCTGCATAAATTCGTCTAAATATAGCCGGAATAACACATAATACATCCTCGGTAAGGAAGGGGTTAATTTAGTTTCGTGATCCTTGTGATCCTGTGACATTGATATTATTTGGACTATTCAATATATCCCTTCATTGAGGTATTATAGTTACAGACGACAGTTTCAAATTATAGACAAATGGATATTGTTGGTCTTCTCTTTTGTATGTGAATAAATATCACAATTTGATCAATTTCCACTTCGATATTTATTTGTCCTGAGCCAAGATAAATAGCTAATTATTTTACTAATTTGCCATTTAGCGTAGTTCACAGTTAACCTTAATTAAAGTATAGTGAGGGTTTGGAGGTTAGAGACATAAACATACAAGCATAATATACAACTTTATATAGATAGAAGTATAAGTATGTACTTCATCGCCATGTGTACAGACAAAATCACTACAATTCCAAATGTTTATGTGTACGTATTGATGCCCAGATGTGTATATGTTTGTTTGTGTGAGTGTAAGAGTGCACTATCCCGTACAAATTGACGCTTAGAGGAGTGGAGGGGGGGGGGGGGGGGGGCGAAATAATGAATATGTAAATTACATTTATTCAATGTTACTGGATTGCTTTTGCCGAAACAAAAATCAGTGCTTCTTTTGAAAACAAGTTGCAATGTCTATATTTTGTTTTGAAAATTAAAGAGGTTTACTCCAGAAATGTACCTGGCAAAGCAGGAAATGTACCTGGCAAAGCAGGAAATGTACCTGGCAAAGCAGGAAATGTACCTGGCAAAGCAGGAAATGTACCTGGCAAAGCAGGAAATGTACCTGGCAAAGCAGGAAATGTACCTGGCAAAGCAGGAAATGTACCTGGCAAAGCAGGAAATGTACCTGGCAAAGCAGGAAATGTACCTGGCAAAGCAGGAAATGTACCTGGCAAAGCAGGAAATGTACCTGGCAAAGCAGGAAATGTACCAAGGTAAACCTGGAATAGAAAAACAAGGTATTAAGATACAGTGACGTTCAATAATCATCAGATATTTCATTATCGTAATCTTTTAACTTTTCTTGAGGCCTGAGTTTTTGCCTGACAAAGCTCGATGAGACGGATATATACACCTTGGTTATGCTAAAACACACATTCGTCTAATAATTAGTTAAAGCATTAAAGTTGGAACGATGGAAGTAGTGTGAAGTGTTTTGGGCGAGACTGTACGATGGTGCAGGCAGGCAGAACGGAGAAGAAATGTACTCTGTCACAAACAAGACCAGGCAAAATCCGTATGCTATGAAAAACAATCATGACAGGCGAAAAGGCGAGATCTTTTCAATACCAAGTCCAATATTTTGCTCTCTCTCTCTCTCTCTCTCTCTCTCTCTCTCTCTCTCTCTCTCTCTCTCTCTCTCTCTCTCTCATTATTACTTCACGCTTGTTAACGTATTCAGGTCTGCATTTTCTATTCTAGGTAGCTATTATTATTCTCAACTCCACTGCTTCAGGTTTTCTACTGGTTATTGGAGGTAATGAGGTGGGTCTTTGTAGTGAAATATATCATCTGAGTATTATTAGAAGCACAACACTTTCAGAAATATAGTGCATATTCAGCATCCAGTACTAAGCTTTTTATATCATCTATACAATATGTACAACGTTAATTATGTGGATAATGCTAATGGAAGATATTGATTGGAATAGAACATCTAGCTAAATGGCTAAATCAGAAAGATTCAAACAGTAAAGTATTTCCTTCATGTTCAGAATATTTTATATTATCCAATCATGTAGCTATCTGCCTATCATGCAGGAATACTTGGGAACTGCAGTTCGACAGATTTCAGCGTATATTAATATAATTAACAAGCGTTAGCTAGATTACAATTTCAACATCCTTATTTAAAAAGAGAGAAATTATGTGGAGGACGGACAGAATTATGAACGTAGCACAATGCCCAAGACAGGGTCCCTTGTTCCTTTAAGAAAACAAGTGATTCATCCTTAATATCTGAATATTTTACATGCTAGTATATTATATTTACTTTTAGCTTTACAATGTGGCCGGATAAATAATTTCATACAGTGAGGTCATCATTGTCGAATAGGTTTTTAATCTATTCGCATATCTTGATCAACTTCCGAGATTGTCCTAAACATATCAGTAATTAGTAATGTCCAAACATCATTCCCACACATTTTCCATTCTTACAACAATAGTTAGGCCCTTTAGCATTTTCACGAATGTTTACATCTTATCCAAGCTAATATTGGTCCATTCACTTTATAAATCAGAAAAGCCATATGGGATTATAGGTAACTACTAACTCGATTTACCTTTTTATCTAAACTGAATTTAATCGTCTTATGACTGCCAGAATAAAATCTAAAGTTGTTTTCACAAAAGGTTAATGGATTTGATCGACCAAAATGTAGATGACTCAACCCAAAACCGGAAGCTTAACCCTTTCGATACGTTGACACATTATGTGTTGATTACTTTTAGACAATTTAATGTAATTAAAACTGTTATTTGCAATTGCAAGTGTTGATGGAACAGATTTTATTCTGAGAGGCTGAGTATAATCGGCTGAGTATAATCGTATAATGCTACACAGAGTAGAATTAAAATTAAGATAATAACTTAGCAATAAATATACTGCATTTACTACAAAATAACCATACAATTATCATTCATCTTTACCTAACTTGTTTTTCTCTTGTATGGTCAGTTATTTCCTTCCAATTTCTTGTATAGAATAATTGCTCTATCTTCGGTGCTTTTCTATAATCATTATCTCACGTTTTTCCTGTTCACATGCAACGTGTCTCTTATACGATTTATCCTTCCATCTCATGCTTCTCTCTTCTTACCGTGACTTTCCATCTAGTTCCTTTCAAATATATTTATATTATATTGTTCTCTATTCGTTCTTAATATATATTGCAATAATATAGATTTGAATTGGAGGTTGTTCAGTATCGTTAACGGACGCCTGTCGATATACCATTTACCCTATTAAGGTAAGCTTTCATTATTTAAGCTGTTCATAAGAAAATGTGCACGTATTTCTGGTAATATAATTACTTTATTATTGTATATAATTATACAGTATATGATATTGAGTATATGGGAGAGGGTACAACAGGGGAAGAGGGTTGTAGGAACGCTAAAAGCAGTAACAAGAAATAGGGTGGTCAGTATGGAAGTGAAGAAGTCCTTGCATGACAGTGTGGTAATCCCGACACTGACTTACGGAAGCGAAGCATGGACGTTGGTTGAGAGACTCAGACCAAGAGTGAGAGCAGTGGAAATTAATTACTTAAGGAGTGCGTGCGGAGTTACATGGAGGGATAGACAGACTAATGAGGAAGTAAGAAGGAGGTGTGGTGTGGAGGTAGATGTGCTGGAAAGTGTGAAAAGGAACAACTTGAGATGGTTCGGCCATATGGAACCTATGGAAAGCGAGAGAATGACTAAGTGGGTGTACGAGAGCGAGGTGGAGGGACAGAGGGGGAGAGGTAGACCGAATATGAGGTGGAAGGATGGAGTGAGGAACTACATGAACGAAGGCGGTGCTGGTTGGGGGGAGGGGCGTCGACTGACTGGGGACAGAGGTGCATGGGGGCGGTTCGTTCGTGGCCACCCCTTCGGGGATCGCGGCGTCAGGCAATAGATAGATAGATAGATGATATTGATGTTACTTTCCGCCCACATACTGTAAGTGACGTAAGCTATTTCACAAGACATTTGAGTTATGTTGTTTTCTATCGTGGTGTTAATAGTTCATAATGTTTCATCATTTAATTTTAGACATATGACTAATTAGTATTTGTTGACGCATAATGCTCATATTTTCGTAGTCGTAAAATAAATCACCTTCAGTATATTAATGTATATTAATGATGGCAGATGGAATACGTTATGCTATAAACGCATCAGGTTAAGGTTCCGTAATCCTTGCATTGATTTGCCATAACATATTTAACAATATCAATGTTCTGATTTCGAAAATGTGGTACAGAACAAAAGATAAACAATTCTATAAATAATATCTATAGAGTAAATCCTTCGTACCCATTCTATGTAAGTTTCCATAGGATGCCAAATACATAAGTATATACTGGTTATTGGATACACGTAAATTTAAATAGCTGAGGATGTACGGAGATATATGTGTACACAAAGGAAAGATGCAATAGTTTTGTGAGCCCGGCTCGGTTGGCATATATGGGTAGTACCATCCATCACTCTCACCCTCAGTGTGGACGTGTTAGGTTGGGTGGAAGATGGTTGGTAATAGCACGGTTGTTGCTGGCCGACTATACAATTCCCTTGCTCTTCGTAAAGGCTTCATTTACCATCTGCTTTGCCCGCTCCACCAATGGTAGCCGAGTCGCTAGTAACACGGTACTGGCCTGGACCCTGTACTTATGGGGTCTGTCGGCCTTATAGACTTGTCTGCAGCTTACGTATTCATGAATATAAGCTCGTATTTTTCCGAGTGCTTGTGTTGACTTTGTTTATCGATAGCTTGCGTAACAGACTGTGGTCTTTACCTTTTGACTCCGGGACCCTCCCGGCGGGAGGGATTTTGTTCCCCTTTTTTTCGGCAAAGTATTAAGGGAATCGAACTTGCATAATTTTGGCTTTGAGCTGAACACACCAAGCATTACTCCACAGGTCACCATGTGAAGTAAATGGACATTTTATCATATTTTAGTTAAATAGTGAGATTTCAACCTCATGTGTTATCAACAGTAAACACATGCATATTTGTTCTCCTACCTAGAGGCGACGTTGTAGAGGTGTGGCCGAAGTGACCCCTTTGGTACTATATGTTATTTATTCCCTACCGACACCGTTCCTCATTGTCGCTCGGCAAACCCGTCATGTAAGCCATTTGATAGTCGATCATAGACGCCTGCGGGTTTCTGATATGCATGTTAGTGAAGGGCTATTTAAATAATAGTCTCGTTGTCATTCAGGAGAGGAGCCGTTGTGGTGGGTGATTGCCGTGGTATTGGTGTGGGAGCGGTGGGAGGTTGTTAACCGGGGGTGGGGGCGGGGGGGGGGTATGTGTTGCAAGTGGTGATATACAACTGTAGTAATATAGTAGGGTGGTGTATATCTGATCTGCTACTGCTATATTTACTCTTGATCTAGCTAGCTAACATATTAACTAACAGATCTACTCATTCTCTCTCACATTATCTCTCTCTCTCTCTCTCTCTCTCTCTCTCTCTCTCTCTCTCTCTCTCTCTCTCTCTCTCTCTCTCTCTCTCTCTCTCTCTCTCTCTCTCTCTCTCTCTCTCTCTCTCTCTCTCTCTCTCTCTCATTTGTATTTGCCATGTTAAGTTTGATATGTACAGTAAATAGGTATATTCTACTATATACATATTTTGCTAAACGCACTAACAAAATGGGCACAGATTTACAATTCAAAGCTATACTCAGATTTGTGTTGTTATATCTAGAACTCAAAGCTATATTAAAAAATGTGTATGTGGGATCACACCTGAATACACATTTTAACCCAATGAAGGCGTGGGTGTAGTGAACATGTTGATCTAATGATGACATACTACCTGCTGATGAACGTTCAGTCGCCCTCTTAAGGGGGGTCACCTGCTTTTGTTTTATCTTTCTCTCTTTCTCTGGCTTGTATCCATTTGGCCCCATTCAGCCAACTGTTTTAAGACGTTTATCCCCATCCAGGTGTCGATGTCTTCCTGGCGAGCGATAGCGAGCAAGCATTGTATGGAGAAATCCGGGTTCGCCAGAGACATTTTACTATCGAAAAATGTACTAATTTAGCTTGCTGCCAGAACTAAAATATATATATATGCTGGCTCGCTACCGCTCGCCAGGAAAATGTTGACTCCTGGATAGGGGTAAACGTCTTAAAACAGTAGGCTGAATGGGTCCGAATGCATACGAGCCAAACATAGAAGGAAAGAACAAGAAAAACAGCGAGGTGGGCCCCCTTGGGCCGGTATCACAGAAGCGCTTTTTCACTCAACATTTATCCTCAACACTGGCCTGGCAGTTTATGAGGTTAACTTTTAATATTGTTCTTTTTCTAAATTCATCTACTATCAGTATAGTTTCCGATCCCAGTGCATAATAGTCCGGAAATGTTGCCAGAAATCTTTTGATCATCGAATGTTGACTATAAAAGCTCTCGTGTGATACCGGCTTTAGTCATAGCTTGTCCGCCCACTTGTGTATAGATATTTTTCTCTTCTGTAGGTGCATATCTAAGTGTGTTGAAATCTAGGTAGTGATGCTATTAGAAATTTTATCAGTTTTAGTGGTGTTGGATATATCAAGGCAAGTTAATATGACTGTTTGCATGCAAATATAACATTTATCATAATATAAACAAAATGCATCATGAAAGATCAACTTGGAAAATGGGTGAATTGAAAATGCAACACCAATTATTTTATCTCATCACTGAAAGTTTATATACAGCATGAACAAAGGGCGTTTGGACGAATATAACAAGGTGACTGTATACTAGGGAGTGCATTTGTATTAGTCAGTGGGTGTAAGAGTGGCTATGCTAGTGAATGTGAGTGGGTGTGCGAGTGAATGTAAGTTAGTGAGTGTGTGCTTGTCTGCTAGTGAGTGTGTGTGTGCTTGTGAGAGGGTATGAGAGTGAAGGTATGTTAGTGAGTGCGTGGGCGTGTGCTAGTGAGTGTGTGTGTGCTGGTGAGTGGGTGTGAGAGTGAAGGTATGTTAGTGAGTGCGTGGGCGTGTGCTAGTGAGTGTGTTTGTGCTGGTGAGAGGGTGTGAGAGTGAATGTATGTTAGTGAGTACGTGTTTGTGTGTTAGTGTGTACGTGTTTGTGTGTTAGTGAGTACGTGTTTGTGTGTTAGTGAGTGCGTGTGTGTGTGCTAGTGAGTGCGTGTGTGTACGCTAGTGAGTGCTTGTGAGAGTGAATGTATGCTAGTGACTGTGTGCAAAGGAAAGTCAATCAAATTTCATGGTTGTTGCAATTGAGTTTATGTGGAAGCCCATTACCATGTGTCTTGTTTGACTTTATGTGTGTGTGTGTGTGTGTGTGTGTGTGTGTGTGTGTGTGTGTGTGTGTGTGTGTGTGTGTGTGTGTGTGTGTGTGTGTGTGTGTGTGTGTGTGTGTGTGTGTGTGTGTGTGTGTGTGTGTGTGTGTGTGGTCAGCTGTCACGGTCCACGGGATAACATAACTACGGTCAAGACTACGGCCGTTTATGAGGAGAATTGACCACTTGCGAGTTTCGTTCTATAAGGAAGTTCGAGCTGTGGACAACGATATTTAACATAATGTACAGCTAAAATACGATCGTAAGTACATTTATAAATACATAGAACCCAATTCAACATACCATTTATCCACCAGAAACGTACATTATTTTTGTATTTCTGTTAATTATTACCCTCTCTTCTTAGTAACATTTCAGTTATTGCCATTCCCTCGCCACCTGTGTTATTCATTTAAAAGCATTTCTAACGGGATATTTTTGTAGTTGTAATGTTCTATACGTGTAATGAGCAACATGAACATTTGCTTAACTTACAGTATATAGCAATTCAACAGAGGGTGTTTGCACTAAATGCAATTATTTCATTAAAATAATAGCTATGTCCATAACCATTTGAGCAATTCATTATGCAAGTTTGGTATAGCGATATATTGTAGGAAACAATTGCCATACATTTAAAGATAAATATGATACTTTGATTAACTTATTGTACATGCAGTAACATTTCAATACAGAAATTACGCACATTCATCTTTTCAATGTGCTTTCTTGCCTGTTTTAGTGGGTGTGCAATTTGGTTAAGCGAATAAATTATATAATACAGGAGTAATTTTATCAACATTTGTAATTGAGTTCCACATTCTATGCATTGTATACGATATAACCCTTGAATTGACTGATGCAAATAGTGAGGTTCAATGGTTCGCACACCTATATAGTCACCATAAATATCTATAACATCTTTAGAGGAACAGATGCAGGAAGCATTTAGAGATTAAGGCTTAAATCACGAATAATAATGTTATTGAGTATGAATAACCAATGTTATCAAATCTAATTAATAATACCTTGAGGGGTTCAAGTATTCAGAGCAGCGATTGAATGCAAAATTGTGAACAAATACCTAAAACAGACTCCATTC
Source organism: Paralithodes platypus (assembly GCA_032716605.1). Classification (NCBI taxonomy): domain Eukaryota; kingdom Metazoa; phylum Arthropoda; class Malacostraca; order Decapoda; family Lithodidae; genus Paralithodes; species Paralithodes platypus. The sequence continues at coordinate 106,000,612 of CM064487.1, forward strand.
GTGAGTATTCGTGTTGCATGCGATATATTCTATGGAACGTAAATATAGAACAAGGAAGAACACACAAACAGCCCCAGGTACGCAAAGTGGTGCCTGTGAAAACAAGTATTGCAGCTAATAAAACACACAAAAAAGCCATTCCAACAGCTTCCTCTATCTATATCACCCCTTCTCTGCCATCTACACTTTCCCAGCCGTATGGTCCTAGTCTACTGTCTGATGGCTTAATGGGATTCCAAATTAAATGTAAGAGTTTATCTCCCAGTGAAGACAGTGGGTCAGACAGGTTACGATCACTGCCTAGGCCACACTGCCGGGTTATTCAGACAGAATACAGACCCCTTGGAGAACAGAAGTCGGACAATTGATCACCATTATGCCACTTGATACGCTCTTAGACAATTGATTTTTGGTTAACTACTTCATCCTTTTACATGTGGTAGTAATACTCTCCCTGAAGGCCGAAATACTTATAGATAACACTCGATGCAACGTTTGATTGTATTTTTAATTGTATTGAATGGGCCTAGATTCAATTTAACTAACAATTCCTCATGCAATTTGTGTGATAGTATTTAGCTTTGTGACAATAAAATTGAGTTGAAGTGAATAATCATAATATTTTGTTATAGTAGGCAAACTAGAACACTGAAAACAAGTTGTGTAACTCATAGAGACAATAATGGTGAAATGAAGGCAAATACAAATTAATTAATGTATGGTATATTGAGTTAGATTATTTAGTCTTAAAAAAAAATCGTTCCTAAATATATTCAAATGTTTACAAATCTGTGAACAAAATATAAATACATATACTTAGATGCAAGGCTTTCCCTTTCTTTTGTCTCTGTTTATCACCCCAATTTAGAATACGTATTACATGAGAAATAGTGAAGCAAAGTGAATATAAGGCTATAATATTATATCCCAATTATGGTACTTTTAGTATGCAAAAAAGAATCATATTTCCCATTCATAGCGCTTCATTTATATGCAAACTATATTACGACCCGGCTTTCGGTCAATACGAACAAGAAACATATGCCGATATGACAACAAATAATGCAATGCATTTCAAACCAGTGGTAGCTGTGATAGGCAAATTAATTTGGAAGAAATGATGGTAGAAGGAACATACAAGTGATGGGAAGGAAGAGAAGTCACAGAAATTGACAAGGAAGGAAGGGAGGAAGTTTGGATGAAAGGGTAGGAGGAAGGAGAGGGGAACGGTCATGGGAACACAACGTCAACAATTCTCTAGTTCAGGTAAAACACAAACCTCAACTCACCACCCACTTTCCCCGACCCCTAATTACACTCCCCCCCCCCCCCCCCACACACACACACACACACACCCACCCACAGAGAGAGAGAGAGAGAGAGAGAGAGAGAGAGAGAGAGAGAGAGAGAGCACACTGACGTACAGTACATACCGCACAAACAAACAACAAACTTGTATATTCTCAACAACACTAATAATACACTAGGCTATATAACTATCAACATAATACAACATGATCTATGCAAACAATAGAAAGTTTGTATTATAATATAGATAACCGATGTAAAAATAGTAATACCACTTTTATATAATCAACTTAATAACATTACGTAATTTCTATAGACAGCCATGTTTGTGTGATATTTTACATGTGTGTCTGTATGTTTGAGTGCATGTTAATGTATCTATATGCATTAATGGAATCGAAAACCTAGGAAACTTACTTAGCAGTGATTGATTTGTTATATATTATGGAATAATGTTTATATTGAAGCACGCTCAACAAATACACTTAATATTTAGCATATCAAAAAAACTATGAAGGTTATACGTGTTAATGTTGTGTGAAGACCTTGTGTTTTATCTCATTTTGTTATCCTTTCATCAACTATATCTACTGTATGTGTATTGTTTATTTATTTGTGCTCTCATCTGTTATTTTTACCATTATAAACACTCCCTACCTTATCTTCGAATATTTTGTCTTGTCCTGATTATGCGAACCTATTCTCTGTTCCATGTACTCCAACTCACCTCACACAATTCTTCTTTTCTTTGTCGATACACATATTTTCTCATGATTACATCCTATTACATTTGTTTACAACTAGCCCATCCCTAGCACCCCTGGAATATCTGATTTCCCTATATATTGGTGTGCATTCCATAGCTCCCATATTTATGTTTACTATTTATCACTTTTTTCACCTAATTTTCGGTATGTCCAGGCATTTTGGCTCGAATGTCCCTTGATTTTGGCCCTGTCACTCTTTCAACCATGGAGGAGGCACTTGCTAAAGGCAGTTCTGACTTTTGTCTCCCTCACTCACATAGAAAAAAAAACCGATTGTATCACATGCCTTCCATGCACTAATAAATGTCTCAAACCAAGTAATTACATGTTTATTCAAATGCATGTACTACTGTAAGCTTTTAAACATTACAATCTCTTGTTTCTATCTTCAAATGAAGGTATCTAACTTTCTTTAAAATCTATTATGAAAACTTACCCACCCATAAATATTTACCTGACTCCGTTCTATCTCCCTCCCTTTAACTATATTGCACTCCCCTTCCCTTTAATCTATTTTACTATCACCCCTTTTCTCCCTTCAATCAATAGTTGACCCTTTCCCCTCCCGGAGGGAAATTGAGTCGAGGGGCGCGTGTGTGAAGGGAGGCAGGGAAAGTAGGCAGACAGGCAGACAGAGACAAATTGACAGGCAGGTAGAATGACAGGCAGGTAGAGTGGTAAACAGGTAAGTAGAACAGCACGTAGTTGGAAAAGTATCATGTAGACAGTAAGGTAGTTGGGTAGACACTAATTGGCAGGTAGGTTGATCGATAGGAAAGAAGAGTGGTGAATAGGTAGGTATACAACAGCACGTAGTTAGAAAAGTATCATGTAGGCAGGAAGGCAGGCAGGCATAGATAGATTGGCAAGGAAGGTACATCGACAAGTAAATAGAGTAACAAACTGGTTGAAGATTAAATATAAAAATAGCTTTAAAATGAGAGACCAGACGGAAGTCAGAGTGTGAGGTTTAAAGGTCTCTCAGAGGTGGCTGCTTTTGTGTTTACTCCGGAAATTTCTCTTGCCCAAGATTGATGGTAATTGTGCTGTTTAATATTTTTTGTGTTTTATATTTGATTTAGTATTTCAAACTCTACCTCTCTTATGCTATGCACACCTATATTGCGTAGTCACAAGAAGCAAAAAACCAGGATGGAAAGAGAAGGTGTAAGAATGATGAAGCTGAAACGAGAGGCACAAACAGGTTTGGAGGACTAAGCAAATATCAATGATTGCAATATATATTAGAGAACCGTCAAGCAGCATTGAGAGATCATCTCACCAACGCTTTTACTAAGTCATGTACAGTCGTCGGAATAAGTGTTTTTTACCACCCCATCATGATCATTATGCAGAAAACAATTATATAATCATCAATCGAATTTATTTTCCCTTGCACATATTTACAAACTGTTGAGTAAGTTACTTTTTAACTATTATTTCTAAACTGTTCCCAACAGTATGAAATATTTACGGGTTGTAAAGAACTTATTCTGACGACTGTACATATAAGACACTAAAGAAAGGAAGCCATTTCTTACAACAAATATAGAGGTAATCACTAAACAGTATAGTATTTATGTTTAATTTGTGTTAAACAGAAATGCAATTCTATCATATAGGTTTATGATGGATAGGAAGTATGTTGAACTATTATAGCGAAACTGCATAATAAATCGTAAGCTTGTCCACCATTCTTTAACTGTCTTCGTGGCGCAATGGATAAATGCACTGAATTTCGGTGTGATCATCCTAGGTTCGAATCCTTGGACTGCCACATGTATTTGTTGATTTCATTAATTGAGATTAGGAGTAAAGTCGGTTGGTGGAGGTAACATAATAATATATTTATAGATACATTCCAACTGTATTTTAGCTAATAATTCTGCTAAATATCAATGGGGAAAAACTTTAACTTCTTTATAGCCAGAAATTCGCAAGTGGTCAATTCTCTACACCACAAAATATTCCATCAATTCTTATCATATATTTCTCATATTCTTCCAATGCCCCACTACTCGTCTTTCTCCAAATATATTTCTTTGGCATTCATCCTTCACACTATATCATAATTCTTCATCTATCTTCATCTCAATCCCTCCCACCATCGGCGTTGATATTTTCTGAGCCCGCAAACGAGTATATTTAACGTAACCCACTTTTGACAAACTCCTACACCTGCCGTATAAATTAGTCACCTATCTATCTCAACCTAACGTATCTTAGTCAATTTTACTTTTACCTGTTCGATAAAATATATGTAACAAATCAATGGAAAACAAGGATATTGCAGTGGTATCGTTAGTGGTAGGGTACTAGTGGTGATGTCATATGTTCAGTTACAAGCACACATTCGTAGACACTCCCCGAGTATATGTATAGAAGTAAATATTGCAGGAATGAATTAAATGTTACTTTGCCACAATGTAACAATTATTTAAGAATGATTTATACATAGTGTTTTGTGTAACATATGTAATTTGTGTATTACACTTAAATAGGCATATATATATATAAACTAGACTCACTCTCATATTATATGCTCGCTCTTATTTATTACTCCCTATCAATTTAACTTTCATATTTGACCATTCACTGATCCATCAGCACTCTAAGATAATTATATATAATATTATATAATTATATACATTATACCCCCTAATAATACAACACAAATATAATCTATTAACCCCTTTAGTTAATCATATAATCAACTACGCCTTATTAATCTCATCACAGAAATATAATTATATAGATTGTGTATATTTATGGATTTTAAACATTATCTGTAAACAATCTCTCCCCGTAGACATCTCAGAATGCCAAGTAAAGTCATACAAAAAACCCTCATGACCCACCTAGAATTGCTGACTACATCCTCTCACAAAGAGGGAGGGTGGTCGATCACTCCACCCAGGACACTGTGAAAGGAAGGTTCTACTCCATTACCTATCTTGCTTCTCCCATCACTGTTAACTCTTATCTCAAGCCAAGTCAATTTTTGTACTCTAAACTTAACTCATAGTCTTATTATTGGACCTTAACCTCTTTTAGTCTATATCTCCAGACTGAGTTTATAACCCTATACTAACTCCATCTATAACCAGTTAGGAGTATATCTAAACTGTTATATTACAGTAAGTTACCATTTAATCCAGTTTTCTTTACTCCTTATATACAGTATTGCCTTGTTATATACCCCAATAATACGCATGATTACATTTTGAAAATTATTGGTATGGGTCCACCACACTAATTGTTCTTCCATGCATACATTAAGAGTGATCATTAATTTATTTGAACTGGGTTGCAAATGATAAGCTCGCAACTCGGCACGCCTGTCATACCCGGCCATTCATTTGGACTGTTAAGAGGGTAATGCTTGGCTTTTGGTTTATAAATTAATTTATTTATATATTTTCTAGTTTCCTCGCTAGATCTCCATCTAGCTTAGATAAACACCCCCTAGACCTCCTGTCAAGATAAATTTGTACATTTTTCGGTAGAAAAATGTCCCAGTTGAAGGCCGGTTCATTCTAAAATTAGAGGCTCGCTTTCGTTCGCCAGGAAAACATCGACACCTAACGGACACGAAAGGTCTTAATATTGAAAAAAAGAGGCGAAAAGTCTCAAAATCGCCAAACTAACGGAACGAACGTCTTAAAACCTCAAAACTAATATGCAAAACATGAGGGAGAAGGGGGTTCATAAAAAACGAGTACTACCCCTTTAATCTGGCTGCATCATCTGCTCTTTCCTTTTAGGGTCTCCTCGGCCATTCTCTATAATTTTCTTCTCCCCTCTGTTATCCCATCTTCCACTTATATATTTTGAGGGGTGACTGTTGGATATATGGGTTTCTCTCTCCGTCATCTACTCTCATTTCTACTCGTTACTTGCTTTTTTTTTTATTATTCCTGATTTTTGTTTTCGTTTCTAATTATTCCTGTCTTTTGTTCTAGTCTTCAGTTTGTCCTCTCCTGTTTCCTCTTCGTTCTCCTCTTTATACGCAAACATGGTTTCTCTCTCTACTCTCTCTCTCCTAAATGCTCACCATAGAGCTCTGTCCTCGCATGAAGATAGGAATAATACTAATGTTAATGGTCAACGATGGTTAAATTATATAAACTCCTGTAATGAGGTAAGACTAATATGACAGACGGAGTCAACGCATGTCCTAGGTGGCAGGCTAGATTATGTTTGTCTGTATAACGAGCCATATCGTACCTGTTCTGTTCACAAGCAGGACTTACTATTATCTGATCACTTTGCACTATTAACTAAGCTAGATGTTAAAAAGAGGCGGGTTGATGGGGGGAGGAAGAGGCTCCAACTCCTACCACAGCATACCAAAGAATTTGTGGAGGGAATGAGTAAGTGGTTTGAGTCATATCCTGAGACTAACTCAATAAATACTTTCTATCAAGATCTAACAAGATATGCTGAACAGCAAATCTCTCATAAAAAGACAACAAACAAACAGCAATCAAACAAGAAAAAAAAAAAATAAAAGGGGGAAACAAATACCGTTCAAATGCCAAGGGTGGAATCTGGCAAAGGTGGTACAGGGATGATAAAGAGGTACAAGATACCACCAATTTGTTAAAAACTGCTACACAAATTTGGAAGGGTAATAAAACTGGTGAAAACTTTGAAAATATAAAAATCTGTGGTCAAAGGGCCCATCAGGCTAAAATTAAAGCAAGGGAGAAATTCTGGTTAGACTTTTTAAATCACACAAATAGAGATACATCCATCAGTGTTGTGTGGAGGAAAATAAATATTGCAAGGGGGAAAACTAACCAAGCTGCAGCACATCCCCACCCTCAGGAATATGCTCAAACCCTTATGGATGAATGGGCCTCTGCCTCCACCTACAGTAATCTGCCTCTCAGAGTTAGGAATAAGCTAGGACCCAACCTGCCGGATTTTCGCCAACAAGTAGACGAAGCAATAGCCATTAAGGATGACTCGTGTAAAGATATAAACACTTACGAGCTCCAAAGAGCCCTATCCAACAACAAAAGTAGTGCCCCAGGGGAGGATGGGATAA
>CM064487.1:106007839-106100339 GCA_032716605.1 Paralithodes platypus
TGCCAATTGAACTGGTATACACGTTTGCGATATGTGAAAGCTTCAAGAAAGAACTTTTGTCTGTGATAAATCTTAGAATGACCTTCCAGGTACAACATACAAAGTGTTTTTCACTAGCCTAGAGGTCCACCAGCCGCACGTGGACAAGTGTGTCGTAAAGAGAATGAACTTTGATCCAAAATGGTGGAGATGATCTGCCGCAGGGCTTTTAAATTATACTGACCTTCACAAGATCGGTACTAACGCCACGTACACATAAAACATATACCACTGGTGTGTGTGTGTGTGTGTGTGTGTGTGTGTGTGTGTGTGTGTGTGTGTTTGAGTTACCACCTGCAGGCCTCTAAGATTATACTTTTGTTGTGTTGTTTGATTTCTTTCAGTAAGGCAAGGTGCTTCATTCAGACATTGAATAAGTACGCTAGATAATTCATCGGACGTGGAAGAACTGGAGCTTAATACAATACCTAAGAATACTTATAATTATTAGACGGTACTAACTATATGTGATCAAACAAGAGCTTTGATAACCAATGAACACTTCCGTCGCCTGCCTTCACCACCCAAACCACACCGTATATTTCTCGTTTTTCCTTTTCTGTCTGCGCACAAGATTAAATTCCTGGGATTAGCTCAAATTTGGTACTATCTGGAAGGTCAAGGGTCTGAGGATACACTTAAATCTGATGGACCAACAACCTACGGTTCATATGCGAGGCCTGATTCAGTATTGTGCGCTACGCACATGCAAATCAAAGGCATAGAAGCCGATTTAATTTTATTTCAGATCATAAGAGCAATTTACTAAACTTAACGAAAACACTTATAGGGTATATTACTGGAACTTTTACATTACTATTAAATTAATAGTACATTAATATCTGCGTCATGACAACTCCATGCAACTATACATGTGAATGGTTGAGGTACAAACGTAGAGAGCAAGTGACCAGAAGCAAGGTATGGCAAAGAGATCACCGATTACACCCACCACCTCTGCTATATCTCACGTAGCCTTCAGCACAGGGCCTCATGCTGGGGTCACACATTCCCGTATATCGCTCCCGACAGCTCCCGACAGCTCCCGTCAGGCGTAATCGCCAATTTTGTGTTCAATTTTGTGTTCTGACGGGCGTAGTCCGGCCGTGTACGCCCGTATAGACCACGACTATTGCACTTCCCGACAGACGTACCGTGACGGGGCCAGTGTTACGTCAGACGAAATGTAGTCGTATGGAACTATGTACGTGCTTGCAATTTGCGTAAGCATGTCCCCGTTAGTCCGCCTGGGCTGCCCGATTTGCGGGAACACAGGCCACGCCCATGGCCACGCCCCCACAAGACCTGCATAGCTGAGGCCGTACGTCTTGGGAGTTTTAGGACTTACGTGGACCGTTTCCGAACAATCGTAGGCACACCCCGTCTATCCAAACACAGACAAAGACAGTCTTTGTCAACCACGTAGGTCTGGGTTGGAATCTGGGAACTACAAAAGGGCAGGAATGGCCACACCATTCCCATTCCCAGTCCTTCATGGTCACCATGAACAACATCGCGGAATTCATCCTGGAGGAGTTCAATTTTGTGAACTCCCTAAGAGGAAAGACCATTCATCCTTGTAACCTTTAACCCGCTGAGTGCCAGCCAATTTTGACGGTGTGCTTCTGCCAGTGCCAGAGTTTTTTTTTTTTTTGGGCTAAATCTATCAAGTTGGGAGAGAAAGGAAGGATAATGGTAAAACAAACACCCCCCTCGCCAGAAATCAGGTCCCCGATGGTCCCGAAAGTAGCTGAAAAGACACTATAGACTACAGAGATTTTTATGGTATCGGAATGTATGGGTGGGAGGGTGGTGGGAGGGTAGTTTTGGGGTTGGTTGGGGGAAGGTAGAAGGGTAATTGACTTGTGTTACACATATGAAGCCGATTGGTGAGGTAGTTTCGCCACCACGGATTTTCCTTTTTTTCCTTTTCTTCGTACGGATACGCTAGAAGTGGGTGGTGGGAGGCGGTTGGGGGTGTGGTGGGGGGAAGGCAGAAGGGTAAGGGACTTGTCACACAAATATGAAACCGATTGGTGCAGTCGTTTCGCCGCCACAGATTTTCCTTTTTTTTTCTTCTGACGGGACCGACAGTCAGCGAGTGGGTAGGAGGAGGGATTTGGAATTTTTGTGTTGGGTAGCCTAAAGGGTAAGGTACATGTGGTAAAAATATGAAAGCCATAGGTGCAGTCGTTTCGCTGCTACGATTTGTTTTCGGCAGGGTGCAGAGGGTGGCAGGGTTGGCTTGTTGGTTGCTGCTCCGGTGTGGTGAGAGGTGTGACTTGAGTGTCCCCCGCTGGTCCCGTTGTCCCCCCCCCCCCCCCCTACAACGGTGCCGCATCTTCCCGCCAAACCCGTAGTGCGGCGGTTCTGCCAGATGCGGCCGGACTAACGTAAACTTTCCCGTTTGATGGGAATATTTTATGGTTGACGGCAGCGGCTTACGTTTGACCGGGCGAGCTGCTACGTCTTACGGGGCTGCTCCTGTCAGACGTAGCCGGTCAGACGGTCAGACGTAGGATTTCCCGACTTTTGACATACGTGAGCGCGAGCCCCGTATCTAATTTGAAATCCAAAACATACCGGGCGGCCTTGGCCGCACCCACCACCTCCCCGACCAGCGTGGCTACTCCCGCCATGCGGTACCAGCCCCCACGACTAGACACAATTTCATTTACGTTTTGCGTACTAAGCCCTTACGTTTTTACGTATTCGGTTGCCAACTACCAATAAACCTTCGTACGGGAGCATACGGGAGCATATACGTGAATGTGTGACCCCAGCATCAGGCGCAGAGAGTGGCCTCCTACTAACCTTTCAAGAAACTGGTGACAGGAGTGAAACCTATTGCTGTAGTGCCTAGACGAAGGAAAAAATAAAACGTGTAAAGAAAAACAATTAGATGTGTGGTAATTAAATGTGGTAAATTAATATTTCAGTTAGTCAGCAGTCAGTTAGTAGCCAGTCCTTACTCCCACAAGGGGCGGGTGCCCAACCCCGAAAAGGGTTGAAATAGGGGAGCTATCCCCCCCCCCCCGCCAAAGGCGGCTTTCTAGGGCCTTTCCTAGCTGATGCTGAGAGGATTGGGTTCTAGTCATGTGGTGATGGGCTGGTCTATCAGAGTGAGAACTGAGCGATCTCTGCCATACCCATAGCTTACTCTGACTGTTCCTTTTACTTATATATTTTCTAGATCTCAAGTGACGGCGTCTCTTGCGTGGATTGACCTCCTAATCTACCAAGATTGGAAGCCAAAGCGTCACATCTTTCCTTTGCCCCTCAACTTTCTCTTCATAATTGCTGAGGGGCACAGGGCCCTGGGTGGGGCTTTGGTTTCCGGGGCGTTTCCGCACCCTCCTCAGCTCCCTGCCGTGGAGTGGCTTCGGTAACCCAGGCTTTATTGTGGTCGGCGGGGAGGGTTCTGTGGGGGCGCTCGGTTGTGGCCTTGGCCTTGCTCGGGGCCTTGGGGCTGTTCGGCCAGGCAGCTTGGGGAAAAACAACAACAACAACAACAAGGGATAGGGAGGATCGGCAAGAGACACGAGAAAGGACAAAGAGGTGAGAGGAGAAGAACACCCCCCCCCCCCCCCAAAAAAAAAACAACAACAACATGCAAGCATTCAGAAGCACCAATCAAATAGTTCTATCTATCTACCTAATGTCGGACGCCTTATTCCCCTTAATGAAGGTGGCCATACACAGAATGCCTCCAAGCGGAAATATTCCCTGTAAGAGAGACAACCCGAGCCAGTTTACTGAAGGACTTACAGGATTGACCCCTCAATTTAGGATCCGTCCGACTCCGAGGCGCTCTATGTATCTTGTTGGCACTATTTTGCTACAGTGGTGTTCAGCTAGTCTATCCACTAACCTGCCTTACACTTAGATAAGCAGTACGGATTTTTATCTGGTTTACTCCCCTAGACAGGTTGCCGACCAGGGCTGAGAAGTCCCATCCACCCATTTAAGGTGTCATTAAAAATGCATTTATAGCAGCCTTGTAGGGATATATAGAACTTACTCGTTTGTTTTCTAGGAGCCAGTTCGAAAAGCACCACACCGACAAAGTGACCAGTGGAATAAGATATTTGATCAATTTTGGTAAGCTTAACAAGCTTAGAGTTTCTGAAATATGATAAAACCAGAAAAATATGTATCAGATCAGATCAGATGAAGGTATTGAGGGATAAGCCTTTACAATGGCACCTCGTAGCTACTTTCTACTTTTGTATGCAACTTCCTAGCTTAAGCAGGATTCCAGTACATCTAAAAATACTGAAAGGTATGCCTAAATGTTTTGCAATAAAGCAAATGTTTAAACAATTACTGAAAATCGATATTTTGGTTCTTAAGCAGAAGGATTCAATTTAATACAATACAATTAAAGTTGAGGGGGATATACAGGTTGAGAGGTGAGAGGTCTCTTAAGAATTAAAGAGACGGAAAGGAGGAAAGAAAGATAAAAGTAGAAGAGTAAATGGTGGAGGGCTGGCTCCTTGCTAATAAAGTTAAACTAACAATAATAGTATTACTGTATAATTCTATAGTAGAATACTGCAGTATCTATGCGCTCAGAATATTGAAAATGTGCCGTACCTGTAGACATTAATTACATTAATCTAAGTGGATGATATTGCACAGTAATAGATAAATGTTCTGGCCCGTGTCTTACCTCTCCAAATAACACCCTTCGCCAGACAGGGAGCCCTGAGGAACATACACGATTGCTTTCATACATTTCCACGCGTGCCTTCTGTCGTCCACGACACACATGCCTTTGAGATTAAATTCAAGGTGAGCTACTTGTATCGTGCTTGTTTAATCTAATTCTCAACCACAACCTAAGGACGAGATGGTAATAATCAGTAACTGGTTTTTGCTGGTAAAACGAGTGGGCGTGTTCCTAATTACCTTCTATGACAACAGCTGGTGTGCACTATGGGGATTTAAGTTCAATCTTATAAAAAGAGAACAAACTTGAATTTCAGGTTTTGAATCTGCCAGGGAAAATACAATGAAGAGATAATGTTGAATACAGTGGCATGTCCAATATATAAACACTAATTTGATTGGAGGTTTCATAGAAGTTATCCAACTTCTCAGATTAGGTAAAGGACACTTATTTATTTGTCAGCTGTTGCCGTCTTAAGTCTGACTGTTTGATGATAGTTACACAATGTCGCAACGAAATTACACCCTTGTAAAACTTGGCCAATATAGGGTCAGATGCGTATTACAATAGATTATATGAATTTTATTTCGTTCAGTCTTCTATCTATCTTTTCGATTTACTTGTCACAAGTCTCCCTTATACTCGTAGTTTCAAAATACTATTATGATAGGGGAAAATGTATAGCGAACAGGAAAGGTGTAGAGAGACGGCTTATGACACAAACATGCAAGATAAAAATAGTCATATGCAGCGATTAGCAAGGAACAATATTTCGAAGAAAAAAATAGTAGTTGTGTAAGGTATTATACAATACTGTATGTTGGCACATTACCGAAGGCAACATGGTATTATGTTTATGTATTTAAAATAGTAATAGGTACCAAGTGGAACATTGAGAACCAAAATATTATTATAACGAACCGACAGATATGGAATTATTGTAAAATTGTCTTCCAGAAGCTAGCCAACCGGAGATTTTGAAACACCAACACACATAATAATAATAACTCCTGCGTCCAATCTCCTTTTAAGGGGAGATGGGTAGTTTTGTTGGTCCCTCTTCTTGCTCATGTTTAGCCCAATTAATGTTCAGCTTTTAAGACATTCGGTTCATTAGTTTGGCGATTTTAGACCTCTCAAACCATTCCTTCGTCAATATTAAGTATTTTCGAGTCACATTGGTGTCCATATATTCCTGACGAGCGATAGCAAGCCTGTAATTTAAGAGGAACCGGCCTTCGGCCAGGACATTTTTCTATCGAAAAATGTACAAATCTATGTTGAAGAGGGTCTTGGGGGTGATTTTTAATAACTTGATGGAGGTCTAGGGAGGAAACAAAAAACAATTATATAAATTTATACAAATGAGCATATAAATACGCCCATTCCCCCTTAAGACAGTTGCAGACAGGCCACGAACGCGTCCTGATGCCGCCATGACCAGAATAAACCAGGACACAACAACAACCAAGCAAACCACTGTAATTAATTGTTGACCTCGGAATCATCACGGTAATTATGATGGATGGTAAGGGTAACAGCCACGAACACACACACTCCTAACCGTATTTGTAATTATTATGGCTATTAGCTTTACTAAGATCGTGAGCAGAGGAACACATATTACTTCTTAATAATCTATCTGAGCTTGAACTGCAAGAGAACCAATATTGAGGTCCACAAATATACAATTATAATTGGCCTTTTCATTGAAAGATTTTTCGCTTGTTCTTAGTTTTGAAAATTACATACATATATCATACTTGCACTATTACTACTGCCCTCTAAGATATTGTTATTACAGAACAAAATACATTGTAGTCGAAATGTACAACCAATTTTCTTTGCAACATTAATACTATTTTGGTAGAATTAAGGACTTTCAAAACATTTATCTATACTCCCGTCTGAATTCAATAATACCAAGAGTATTGGATTAACATCAAATGGTCAATAAGATATTTAAAACAAACATACTGACTGGTTTTGATAAATCAAGTTGAACACGATTATCAAGGAATCCATTGATCTCGTAGTGGCTGATCACATGGGTTTTCATTTTCACGTGTAGTCGCAGGATTAGCTTTACTACAAGATAGTTAAGGGAAGATTTCCACTTGAGGGATTTTTTTCTTTACCCCTTTCTCCCTCATGTTTAGCGCCATTGATTTTGGGATTTTAAGACGTTCGCCCCATTAGTTTGGCGATTTTAAGAACTTTCACCCCATTTATGTCACTTTTAAGACCTTTCGTCCCATTTAGGTTTCCATTTTGTCCTGGCGATCGATAGCAAGCCTGTAATTTAAGAGGAACCGGCCTTTGGCCGGAAAATGTATCTACCGAAAAATGTACAAATTTATCTTGAAAGGGGGTCAAGGGGGGTGTAATTTCAAGCGTGATGGAAGTCTAGGAAATGCACTAAAACTCTCCCCTTAATATGCTGTGATCATCCCTTCGTTTATTACACACCTATTATCCGATGTTCTCCGAGCCAGTTTTCGATCAGCGGCGTGGGGTGAGGTGATTATAGGTCAGTTAGTCTACTATACTAGATTTATTTATAAATAAATATATATATATATATATATATATATATATATATATATATATATATATATATACTGTATATATATATATATATGTATATATTTGTTTTAACTTGGCGAATATTGTATTCCCTTAGCAGCTCATTTCTCGATAACAATAACAAATACCAAATATGAAACTACCATGTCTCTGCATCACAGAATTGCCATTTTTTTTTTTTGGAATTAACAACATAGTTGGCTATACAAACATTGTAATAGCTGAGTAATTAAGATGAGAACAAGCCAATGATTTACCAGCTTAAAACAAAAATAGGTGAAATGTCTTTGAACCCCTGAACAGTATTCGATCACGTCCTTTTCAATATATGCTAGCATCGTTTGTTACGACCGGGACTACGAATAAAACAATGGCACTCAATGATTGGACTAGTAATAGGGCACTATGCAACAACGGTACGCTAGATCCAAACCCTCGAACTTATATGCCGGCGAACAAAACACCTATACCCTCCAGAATTAATCTGCGATAACGGGGTATCCTTAACTGGGCATAAATGTACTCTATTTCAGGCTAACCCACACTGGTATAGCCTGATAACAAACAAGATGCAAGTTACTTAAAATGCATAAAAAGGAATCTATGGAAAGATCAATTAAATCACTGCAAGATTTAATACAATAAAAAGATGATTCAATACAGTTACTCTAAACAACAATAAACTCTTCACTCCTTTCTGAAAGAAAGTGAAGTATAGTCCTACAGCATAGACCTGGAAACTTCTGAAGAAAGTCTGATGCTCATAAGATGCTCGTATCTTAAACTATATAAAGGCAGGAGGCAGGACACCACGGGTGTAAATCGAATACACTAAAAGACAGGACATATAATGTTAACTGACACGAGAATACTATAAATGCGCAACGGTAGCAATGCTCGACACTAAAAGAAGTACTTCTTCCTCAACGAAACAGTCAACTATGGTTGTGCGGCTCAGCAACAACCTAGACTAATAAATGCTGTGAATAATAATGCGTGCATATCAAAGATCTTATATTAAATACTAACAAGTGTCTACTCAATTAATAATGTCTAGCTGGGATACTCTAGGTAGGGAACTGGGGTTGAGCAAGACAGGCTTGTAGCCTAGCGATGTACTTAAGACTGCATCCTTTAAGTTACGTTAATTGACTAGGGGGCTCTCTTGATGAATCCAGATCACAAGTATCTGGTTCTATCCTGGCGACCCTCTAGAGTCTAAAGACAAGCAAAGAGGCAGCAAAGTGTGGAACTGGTACAGGCCAAAACCCTCAGTCAACACAATGCTGCACTCACAGAGGACGCAACCGAAAAGACAACACA
The DNA here is from genome assembly GCA_032716605.1 of Paralithodes platypus. Taxonomy (NCBI): domain Eukaryota; kingdom Metazoa; phylum Arthropoda; class Malacostraca; order Decapoda; family Lithodidae; genus Paralithodes; species Paralithodes platypus. The sequence goes on from CM064487.1 coordinate 106,016,460, forward strand.
GGCTACCACAGGACCGGTCGAAGTCGTGTAGGTATAAGCAAACCGTACACACATCGGAGACAGCGACTACAGTTACCTCATCCCAGTCTAGCATTAAATAAAAGAGCAGAAACACTAAATCAATAATGGAGACACACAGAGTTCTTAACCTATACTAACTAAGAACCCTCAAACCTATTCTAAGTACATGTAAATATCTCTGAGGACGGCGCATGCAATACAATGGGCCGGCTATGAAAACCGTATTAAGAACCCAAGGGGATAAGTAATTGAATAAAGGCGAGAAGTAATGGAAAAGAAGAAGTTCAGAGAGAGAAACAGTGATAAAGGTGGTGATCGGGGGAGAGTATGCAAAGGGATGTTAGAAGCACGCGCGCCAAGCCTGTCCTGACGAGGACAGCTCCTGGGGACCCTCGTGTAGGAGCGAAGGCGCGATGGTCGGCCAATCACGGGCCGAGACGTCACAAGGCAGCAGGTGTCACGTGACACAGCCAGAAACGCTGGCCAATAGCGAGCGAGAGGCAGGGATGCTCCCGCACCTACAGACACTCACTACCATCTCGCTCTGAAAGTCTCTCTCATTCCCACGCTGGTACTATCATCACTACTATTGATATAAAATATAACCCGTTGTCACAGACGAAAACAAAGACCACCACTGGACTGTCTGTGACAATACGATTACTAGGAAAGAAAGAACAACATTCTCTGATAACTGTAGCCCATTTCGATGTCCCTGGCGAGCGCTAGTGGCTAACGAGAGGCGATTCTGCCAACGCTGGTAGACGTCACACGTTTAATATATATTTTTAAGTTTAGGGAGGCCTTCAAACAATTTAAGAGCTACTGACTATTGCAATTGATTATTTTGGCTACCATATATTATACTTTTTAGGCTTCATAAAATCTAAATGTAGCCGAAATAAAGTAAATATTTTTTTTAAATCCGATGTACACCCACTCAAACACCACCCACACCCACCTACCCGTCCTCAGGGAGCAATGGAAGACATATCCATTACGTTGAAAATTGTGAAAACTCGGAATTCTGAAACTCTTGTGGTTAGAACGTGAGGTGATGAAGGAGGTGACTGCTGGGAGGGAAAAGGTGGGGGGTTAGTGGTAACTGGGAGTTTAGGGGGCAGCAACAAAGAAATACATTAAACAAACAAACAAACAAACAAACAAACAAACAAACACACACCCACACACACACACACACACACACACACACACACCCACACACACACACACACACACACACACACACACACACAAAACACACACACACACACACACACACACACACCACAACACACACACACACACACACACACACACACACACACACACACACACACACACACACACACACACACACACACACACACACACACACACACACACACACACACACACACACACACACACACACACACACACACACACACACCCACACACACACACACACACACACACACACACACACACACACACACACACACACACACACACACACACACACACACACACACACACACACACACCACACACACACACACACACACACACACACACACACACACCACACACACACACACACACACACACACACACACACACACACACACACACACACACACACACACACACACACACACACACCCACACACACACACACACACACACACACACACACACACACACACACACACACACACACACACACACACACACACACACACACACACACTCTTATGAAAATGCAAATACAAGAATGTACACTGGAGAGATAGAGAGCAAGAGAGAACAAAAACAGGAAAAAATACAAGAATAACAAGAGCAATAATATCTATGAAGAAGACTTGTTGTGTGCATTAGTGTACCTTTGTGTGTGTCTATTTGTGCGTCTGTGTCGGCGTGTGTATGTGTGTGTGTATCGGCGTGCGTGTAACCTGTGCGTGTATGTATCTACCTCACACGTCCCAAAGCCATGGGGTGAACTGTGAGTGTGGTCTCCCCCGCCGCGTGCAATATGGCCTCACCCACGCTTGCCAACCCTACTGCAGACTTTCGCTAAAACTATCACCGTTACCTATACTTTACTTTTGTATTTATGTGTACATTTATGTAGCAGACCAATTTGACTCCCTCCACTTTGGACATATAATCAAAGGAATGTTTTTAGTTTGTTCCCTAGACCTCCATCAATCCTAAAATTACACCTCCTAGACCCTCTTTCAAGATAAATGTGTAATTTTTATTTAGATAAATATCCCGGCCGATGGCCGGGACCCTCTTATATTACAGGCTCGCTATCGCTCGCCTTGAACAATTCGACACTTAAATGGCACGAAAGGTTTTAACATTGACAGAAATGGGGCGAAAGTTCTTAAAATCGTCAAACTCATGTCGCAAATGTCTTAAAATTTCAAAAGCAGTGGGGCAAACCATAAAGGAGAAAGGGGTCCAGAAAATATTCCCTTAAGTGGAAATCTCCCCTTAACTGGTTTAAAAATGCAAACCAAGCAAATACACCCACACTCTAACAATACTGTCCATACAAGCATAGCACAAGCACACATAAGCATATACATTACAACAATATATGCTCTCTCTCTCTCTCTCTCTCTCTCTCTCTCTCTCTCTCTCTCTCTCTCTCTCTCACAGACACACATACACACTGTGTATATGTAATATATTTGCATGTGTACCTACTCAATTCTACTTTAAACCCTTTCAAAGAAAACAGTACGCGACTACCACAATAATACGTTTAGAGAGAGAGAGAGAGAGAGAGAGAGAGAGAGAGAGAGAGAGAGAGAGAGAGAGAGAGAGAGAATCAGGTTAAAGGTTAACGTACACAAGATCATCAGCACTCCAGGAGCTCAGACAATACACGCTCGTGCACAAACATACATACCTATAATGACTATAACACAAAGTATTGGCGTACATAGTTCATTCATTATAAGTGGGACAGAAAATCGTGACCACAAATTTAATCTCTGTAACTTAAAAGCAACTAGCGCAATCGATCTAATATATCTAACATTTGGGAAGAGTTAGCCAGGGAACAAGTGTGAAAACTTACAGTCCATTTGCTCTTGCCCTTTTTGAATTACAGAAGGCAGATGTTAGGATTCGTGGCCTGCTTATAGTGAAACGGCTATATGTATTGTTTATGCAATACAGCAATGGATTATGTGGATTATGTGTTAATAATTCGGTGTCAATATGTATATCTTCTGTGTTTAAGGGGGAGGTTTCTGGACCCCCTTCTCCCTCATGCTTAGCCTCATTAGTGTTGAAGACCTTCACCACGTTAGTGTGGTAATTTTAAGACCTTTTGTACCATTTACTTGTCGATTTTTCCCTGGCGAGCGGTATCAAACCTGTAATTTAGGCGGAGTTCTTGAGATATATTTAACCTCTGGGTGCAAGACTGATTGTAGTTCTGAAACCATCTTTAATGTCATTGTTTTTGCAAGATGTAATTGCCTGTGCTTACTAGTCCTATAATTTGCATGCATTGACTTGAAAATGCGTGTGAAGTAAGATTCCGAACTGCTATTCCGAGACATATCTCCTTTAATAGAGATTTAATTGTCAAGAGGCCGACTTGATCACAGACTTCAAAGTCTGAGATTGCGTTCGTTTGTCTGTGGTCATACAATTAACATGTTTATATTTCAATCCAGTTTAGCAAATCAACTGCCTGGGTTGTATGATGGTCGTTTCCGATGACAATAATACAAGGTAAAGTCCGATAGGTATCGGGTGTTAGCTAGGCTGGAGCAGATTACTCTGATTACTGCGTTGCCTGATCCTGAAATACAAACGAAAATTCTATAGACAGGAACATATCAGCCTTCATAAACTCCACCCGATCCAAATTTGGGTGTGAGTATATGTGATAACCGATGATTGAAATGAACTCCAAACATGATGCACAGACACTATAAAATATTGTGTGTGTTCGGTTCTCCTGCCCAACCTGGCACACGCATGATGTATACTCAACACATATGCACAATGTATATTTTTTAGGCGACCCGCTTTTGAATACATCCTTGGCAATAATGTGACCTGGCCCAGTTTTTTAAGGCAACATAATTTTAAGACGTAAGAAAACCAGATTCAAGCCTTGGAGGCTGCCAAATCTTTGTCTTTCGTTATACCAGATAACAGTCTTCAAGATATGCTCTGGTACTAATCACTATCCTTCATCCCCAATCCACTTACTAAAACCGGTATCACACGAGAGCTTTTTTAGTCAACATTCGATAATAAAACAAAATCTGGCAAAATTTCTAGAATATTTTACATTGGTATCGGACACTATAGTAGATGCATTAAGGTAACCGAAATACTTAAAATGTTGACCTCATAAACTGCTAGACCAGTGTTGAGGATAAATGTTCAGGGACAAAGTACTCGTGTGATACCAGCTTAAGGAGAGGCAGACCGTTTTTCTGGACCCCCTTCTCCCTAATGTTTTGCCCCACTAGTTTAGAGATTATAAGACGTTCGGCTCATTAGTTTGGGGATTCTAACCGCTTTCACCCCATTATGTTGTCAATTTTAAGACCTTTCGTGCCATTTAGGTGTCGATTATTTCTTGGCGAGCGATTGCGAGCCTGCAATTTTAAGGGGAACCGGCCTTCGGCCGAGAAATTTTTCTACCGAGAAATGTACAAGTTTATCTTAAAGGGGGATCTAGGGGGTGTTTTTCTAAGCTTGATGGAGGTCTAGGGAGGAAACTAAGCAAATATATGAATAAATGGTCAGTCTCCCCTTAACAAACCTGATGGCAAAGTCGAGTATCAAATATTAATTACTACAAACCAGACCCAGCGAGGAGCGTGTTTGTACAAGTCAACAAGCTGGTAGAGTTGGTCATTGAAAATCTGTTACAGTGCACACACAACACACACACACATAGTTTTGCTCCGATTATTGCATTCGGATAATACTAGGATTCAATTCATTTCTACACCGAAAATGATTTATTTTTTTATAAATATATACATTCTGTGAAAGATTATGCACCTCAAAAAAAGGATAATTATGTCACAGTTTGGGCCCTCTTAATATACCTGGAGATCGGTATTGCGGGCACTATGGATGTGATGCAAATTATTGTTCACACACAACCAATCTATTGTATATTATCCAAAGTCACCAATAATCAAGATGTTGGCATTCCTGATACTATACTGAGGCAGGATTATATGTCTCAGAGGCATAGTGCACCCCATATTATAACCGCTTTGTTGCTTGAATTACCGTGTGGTTATTGTTTTATCCACGGTGTTTGTAGACCGACAGCGGGGGAGAAAACCGTAGCAACTGACGATAGGTTGTATTATTAAAGAACATCCAGTTGCTTTAAGACAACGTAGGCCGGCCAATATCCGGTATGTAAACTAAATTTAGTTGATAATAGTATATGATATATAACCTGTTTATTATGGAAAGGGGGGGGGGGGTTGAGAATCTTTGTATATTATCTCATGATGCATATTACATATACTTAAATATGTGAGCCCAACATCCATTTTTGAACACACATTATTATCATGCCAACGCAACTGTTGATATATAGTATACTGCATATAATAATAATTTACACCATGATACACCCACCTAAAATAATCGATTATTATAATACTAGACACTATTTATGATAATAGTTAACTTTCTATTTAATATAGTAGTTAGCTAGATAACAATACTATATAGAATGGATACACTGCGTGCTAAAAACACACTCCCTCCACTCCAGATATATTGTTCCTGATAAAATTACACACATATACCTATATTTACTCAGCTTGCTGTAATAAACATAATTCTGCAATGTGTATGTAATTTGTGAGTGATAAGCATATTAGTGTAGCTTGAAGTATGCATTTGATTTATGTATTGTAAATTTGTATTACGTCCTTCAAAATATGATAAATATTGTCATTGTACTTAAAACAATACATGTTTTTATTAAACAGAATCTAAAGAGAACACAGTTACTTGATTCGAGTCTCGGTAGAGGCAAGGCGACTGAGACAACAACCTCCACACCAACGTTCACCCATCAGTGTCACCCGGACAAAACGGATGACCTCATGAAACAATACCAGTATCATCAGGTATTGTTAATGCATTCACATTATGAGACGACAGAAGACGGATAGGGTATATACTTTCTCCGAATAAATGTTACTCTGCAGACGGTAAAGCTTTAGGGATGCATTTTATGCAATATCTTGAAATTAAATGTTTAGCACCAAATAGGATACCGAAATTCGGTTAGCTTTTGCACTTTCCAAATCAGTTGAGCTTTTGCCCTTTCGAGACCATTTATATATATATATATATATATATATATATATATATATATATATATATATATATATACAGTATATTCACAGTAAATTTAATGAACTCCAACATTGTTTACGTAAACAAAGTTCATAGGCCTAAGCGGATGAAAATGTTTTATTTTTTTATTTTGTATTTTTTTCTATATTCCAACTTACTTCCTCTCGGGCATAGGCTGAGAGCCTTAACATTCACCGCTTTACAATGAACAGTGAAGCCCGTGAGGTCTTGTTCCAGTCTAGGGAGTGAGACATGTGAAGCACGTAGAGTACAACGAGCACCTGCCATCTTGCCTTCACATGAGGCACGGTGCTCACTCATGGCCCGAAACGACCCCATCTCTGAAGCCACCTCGTTCCCGTGCTTCACTGTCTCACCCCCTACAATCGGACTCTCACACACTTACACACACAACGCCACCTGTTGAGCAGATAACTCACCAGGCATTGCACCCCTATAGCATTTTTTGAATATGGGAATATTCATACAGTGCTATTTAATCAGGGAACAATGAGGGTATTTTATTGACGTTTCGGTGGGCTTGTGGTAATGCACTGATACTAGGTACAGCACAAATTCCATCCCAATAATATCTTCCCATTGATACATCGGGATTTGAACCCGGGACCTTTGGATTACCAGGCCAGTGGCAAGACCACTCCACCACACCTCCCCTGCATAGATGGCTTCCTTAGTAGACAAAATAAGGTTGCCACCCATCATTAAGGCACTTCTAAAACTTTAATCCATCTTTTTACAAACATACGTACTCTACTCTTCTCAAATATGCCTTTATTCATCTTACATAAAACTTTGACAATTTACTTTCAGTTCCAGTAAATAAACATAAGATAATTTAACATGATTGATACCTTATATTATATCTATTGCATTTAGAGCTATATAGTACTTATTTTCAACGGTATTTTATAAAAAAAAATATTTAAGAAGACACACACACACACACACACACACACACACACACTTTTGCCAACGCTCCACGCAATTAGTTTGTTGAAAAGTAAACATAAACAACAATTGTATTTAATATGTCAACGCATCAGTGACAAAATACTTGAAAAGGAGAGTATAGTATTTGCAAGAACACGGTATTTCTCTTCTAAAGGTAAGCATGAACTTGACTTTAAATATTCATGGTTTATAGCGTGCGTATGTGAATAATGGGATTTGGTTATCACGCATAATTGGCTAAAGAACTGAGTAAATCAAATATACAATAAGGCCGAACAAGACATTACAGAATATAAATATCAAGATCAATATTCTGACAGTAGTAAACAAAAGAATAATGTTTGCTCTACAGCATAGCTCCATTTTGTTCCATAAACCAACCTAATACTTAATACAATGGTCATATTACAGTCTATGTCTGATGATTAATGACAACATTACAGAGAAGAAGGATATTACGTTCATAGTGTGGCCAGTGTCTGTATAACAACAGACAGCTTAATACGATTATTGTTCTACTACATATACTGGTATACTGTAGCTACAATTTTAAGTTATGCACAGTCGGCGGCAAAAGACTTCACGCCTCCCATGCCTCACAGCTGTAACGCCTACTCTCCTCCATACCCTAAACCCACACAACCACACACTTCACATTGTGCCATTTGGTGGCAAAAATATGCACGCATTGTAAGCCAAACATTCTTGAGTCTATGCATATCGTAGGTCAAGGTAAGGTAGCAGGAAAGGAGACAGTACTTTTGCCGCCAACTGTATATTATTATACTCAATTGGTAGTCTTTAAGATAAGGAGCCAGCGGCTCTCATCCTATTATGCAGAAGGAAGATTGATACTCTTTGTTACCTAGCGCCTACCTGAACCCCGTCAAATAAGAACTCGCAGTAAAATTAGGGGTTGTTGTTCGGCATGATGCCGAATTAATATTGTATTTGATTGTCATGTTGGGTGTCTGGTAAATCACAAATAATTGCTGATCGAAGTAGAAGCCCTTCAGTCAATAGAAACTTCATCAACATTTGCAATTCTTGAACCCACTACCTTATGAAATCCTAAAACAATCGAACAGTATACATTCACTGAATATTCCTTGGTACGAAGCAACACGATTGATCAGTTAATCTTACAGTCAGTATAAGGAGGGTATCAAACTAAGATACAATCCAAAATACGATAGAATACACGTAATGTATACATCTTTTAAAATCAATAGGTAAGAGCGAATATTCTTGATACTGAGTAAGACTAATGACAGTAGACATTTAAAAATAGATGATACCCCGAACAAAAACTAAACAAATGAGATATATCAATTGGTGATTTCAATACTTTCGTATTTTGTGAACTTTTCAGTATTCATACTATTTATTCATACTATAGTATACAGTAATACTTATATGTGTGTTTTATGGATAACATTACCTGTAATATGATAATATTACCTGTGACCATATAACGGACTTAATAGGAACTGCGGGCTGCCGGGTTAGGCTTGATTAACCCTTTGAGTACCAGCGACGTGTGTTGTGTTTTATTCTAGCTATATTTAGACGGTATTATGCAGTTTAGGAAGGATCTGTGGTAACTAAAAGGGTTGGCTGAGATAGTTCGAAGCCTTATTATTGCTAGAGGTCCTTCCTAAGCTGTACAAAATCGTCCAATACCTGCCAGAATATGTTGAAAGTGACGTCCCGGGTACTCAATGGGTAACCCATTGAGTACCAGGGACGGAACTTGTTCCGTATGAATTAATCTGAATAGTCTGTGTATGTTGAAATAACCAATACATTTAACAGGTTTATCACATATCTAATACTATAACCACTTCAATATAATGACTTCTTCAATATATACGTTCAATGTATACAAAACGCTAAAATGGATTTAATCTATTCTACCTTGAACGCCCTGACAATTATGACAGTATTTGACCTCACATGATTTGTAATAACTTTGCACTGGCCATATTCAATACCTAGCGATACATTTTTTCTACAACTTTAAAAAATTGTTCATGGTTACACAGTCACTTTGAAACCCACGAAATATATTCCCACATACAGTATAAGGACTATTTTGAGATATATTATACGTATATATTCTATGTTGACAAGAAAACCAACACAATCAATTAAAAAAAAAAAAAAAAAAAAAAGTAATACCAAATTATATTAACGTACAAGGGAATACAATACAACAGTAACAACACCAAGCAAATGCATAAGAAAACAGCGATAACTTAGCAGCATCAATACAAACCAATACCAATAATAAAGTTTGGAACGAGTAGATAAGGAAGATCTATTCGTGAGGGATGATGGAAGGACAAGGGGACACGAGTTTAAACTGAGGAAGGGCAGATGTCGTAAGGACACAAAGAAATTCCGCTTCCCATATAGAAGTATAGAGACTTGGAACAACTTGGAGGAGGAGGTGGTGAGAGCGAAGAACATTAACGTGTTCAAATCTAGGTTGGATAAAAGTAAATATGTAAATAGGACAACATAAGCTATGATATGTTAGTCCAAAATACTGGGAATTGGGAATATCCATTACGATACTTGTCTAAGTAAAATGGATTGATTGTAAAGTAACTAAGACAGGACAACACGAGCGCTGCTTAATTCCTGTAAACTACAAATAGGTAAATACATATTTAAATCAGGAAAACAATGGTAATTATTATATGCAATGAAACGCAAGACAAATATTAATATATACAACACTCACAAACAAAAAAACATATATAAATACATGATTATATACTTGGTACCAAACAAAATGGACAACAACAGCAACGTCAACAGAACAAAGATGTACCTAAGTCCTACCTTGATTGGTCATCACAGCAGGGGAATGATTTATGAACTATGGCTGATATCAATAACCCTGTGATGTATGGGGCGGCAGGGTTAATTAACTCTACAACGTCATACCCACGGGATGTATGCTATTACCTGAGAGAGAGAGAGAGAGAGAGAGAGGGGGGGGGGGGGAGAGAGAGAGAGAGAATTATGTATGATTGATATCAATAACCCAATGATGTATGGGGCGGCAGGGTTAATTAACTCGTCATAACTCCCAGGATTTATGCCCCGATCTCGCTGAGTTTTGATGATGGTGAGAAAGAAAGTGAATAATTTGAGAATAGTTTTGGAGTAACTATACCACTGCAAAATTAAAGTATTAACATATCGTAATCCTTTCTTTATAGTATACGTTGTTGCCTTTCTTCAAATTAGTTTGGCTATATAGAAATATATATATATATATACTATAGCAAGGATATGCTAGAGTCAGTCGGTATTTATCATGTGTATCCATGTATATCCCCAGAAACCTTGGTCAAGCTGGGTAAGTTTGTCTGATGTTAGCCAGAACATAATCAAAATTATACCATTGTATACAGAAGGGGTAAATATCATATAAATTAACTTGGTACAGGCTGAGATATACTGATTGAAATGCCAATTAATGATGGCTAGACCCACAGTTCATATGAAAGTCAATAAATAGCGTTAGGCACTGCACACGTTACATATTACCAGCCGGGACGTAACTGAACCCGCTACCACTGACTTTGTCCCTCAACTTTAGCAGGCAACACTAGGTTACCAGCTTATGCAACAAACTGTTTAAAATGTTTAACATTTACTGTAATACATATTCAGTATAGTTGACACAATCAGTTCAACAGATACCAGAAATTATACCGGATATTTTGTAAATTGTTTTCTGTGATATTCCCATGATTGCCACTGTTAGTTTCAGATTTGTTGATTTCCATAAACTGTCTGGGTATTTGAGGTTATATCAATAAGATGGAATGTTAACCGCAAGAATTTAATACAGGGCATTCTGTATACTAATACTATAAATCTTAAATATACTTCATGAAACATAACAATTAACTTATTATTAGGTGTCCTTGGTAACATGTCATCAAAAGTCATTGATATTTCCGTATCTTGCCGTCCAGTTTTTTAGCGATTTTGCTTTGAAGACCATGGTTAAATTCATTTGCAAGTGTAAATATCACCCGGATATGTATTATATAGTTGCCCCATTGCATTTGTATAATTATATATATATATATATACAGGATTCGGACCCGTAATGTTAATACTTTCGATAAGGTCCTCAATTTGAGACTCACAATGCCCTTATTTTTGTTTTATTGTTATTCAAATTGAATTACAAATTAACCAGAATCCCTCGTTCTAAAAAATATCATTACATCTAATGTTTATCACTAAGGCAATCTACTATTCTCTCTCTCTCTCTCTCTCTCTCTCTCTCTCTCTCTCTCTCTCTCTCTCTCTCTCTCTCTCTCTCTCTCTCTCTCTCTCTCTCTCTCTCTCTCTCTCTCTCTCCAATACCATTATCCCAGCGTGGGTTGGATGTATTTGACCAGTCTGGCAGTGATGTCTTGTTCGGTTCCCGGCGGTAATTTAGCCTCGTAGGGCCTCACCGTCACCGTGGGTCGTCTTGAAGGGGCATGACCTAACATACCTTAACCCTTTCTGAACCGGCGAAGTCTTTTTCATTTTATTCAAGCTATATTTATACAATATTATGTAGTCTAAGAAGGATCTGGGGTAGTAAAAAGGGTTAAGTTAGATAGTTCGAAGCCTGTTAATTGCTGGAGGCCCTTTTTAAACTGCATATAATCGTCTAATAGAAGTCAGAATAAAGCTAAATGGACGGCACCGGTAAGGAAAGGGTTAATTATACACCTATTATATAGACTGAGTGATCCATACGTTAGTTACTTAAAATGGGACTTCAGAGGCTGTCAACCCTTCTGGATGATTAAACAAGCACACTTTAAGTCAAACATAGCGTCAGGACTGGAGCTCCTTTTCGAGAACTCCAGTCCCTTGATCCATAAGGAGTTACGTTTCAGCGTCATGGCATATGACTAAAACCGTACCTTTTATGAATAACTCGTTCTATAAAATTATGAATTGTATGTGTGTACAGTCACGTTAATAATGCAAATACATACATACTCGAAACTATTGCGGGTTGAATGTAATCATCTTGTTAATGTTCTACCTGACATTTGTTTTTCGGAGGTTTGTTTTATCTGTTCGAGGCTACACAATGTATCACAATTTATAGTCACTACTGTACGTATGTGTACAGGTTAGTCATGTAATAAACTCCATGAATTATACCGCTAAGAAAGCAAAATCAACGAAACAATCACAAATTTAGCCATTTTAACTTTGGAGACTTTCATCGAACTTAACTAGAAGGATGCAATAGAGAGTCTACAACAATTATTAAATCGTATTCACATAATAAATTACCCTGACCAAGGTTCTGTTTGATAAATTAGGTAACGATGATGATGTCTGGAGAGAGAGAGAGAGAGAGAGAGAGAGAGAGAGAGAGAGAGAGAGAGAGAGAGAGAGAATAACTCCTTATCTATTATAATTATGTGCATTGGTTTATTTTGAAGCATCCTGCTGCGTATAGTTATGAACATCATTCAACAATTTAAAGTTAGAGACATGAGGGTAAACATAAGACAACCTCGTAAATAAAATACTATAACAAACTAAGAGCTAATGTTATAGGTGGCATTCTTTGAGTGAGGGTCCGAGTCTAGGAGGTGAGACAGTGAAGCACTCGGGTGAAGCAGCTTCAGAGATGGGGCTACTTCAAACCGTGAGTGGGCAATTAAGCCTCATGCATCTTGCGAAGGCAAGATGGCAGGGGCTGGTTGCAGCTGAAAGTTATTCACATGTCTCACTCCCTTGACTAGAACGAAGCCTCACAGGTTTCACCGTTCAATGTATAACGGATGAATGTACAGTTCAGGCTTTCAGAGTAGTTGGAATATAAAAAAAAAAAAATAAAAGTTACCCACATATCCAACTGTTATAGAGTTACTTTTATACATGATATTTTAGATATATACTAATAATGAAAATCAGATTATATAGCTTGAATCTATTCAGTTGATTGTTAAATTTTGATTTAGATAATTATTAACATACACATATATATATATATATATATATATCAATATAAATATTATAATAACTAACTAGTGTCAGCTGGATGGGTGGACAACTATACTATACTAGTTAGGCAGACAAAACTCATGCAAATATTAAGCTTTAATCAACAGCAGTTTTGATGGGCAATCTATATCGCCTGTTAATTGGTACTTTATTAAAGGCCAGTCTACATATATAATGGTTAGTGGTTCATTAGTGAAGGCTGTAATTGAACATAAATCTATTATTTAATCTAGTGTTATTCTCGTTTGCGTTGTACTTTAATATAGCTATTGATTTGATGTTCCTGCAGAGGTCACCAACAGTATTAACCTTCCGACGTTAACATTTCAATGAATCATAAACCCTGTCAGTGTTGTCCATGATTTGTTGATCATTAAGACTTCTTATCTCATGGCGATTAAATTATTTCATGCAAATACCATCCGGCAATTTCGTAAATTAGTGTTTTATTTATTTATTTATTTAATTATGTGGATGAGGGAGACAAAAGGCAAAACTGCCGGTTAAGAGTGCCTCCACCAGAGTTGAAAGAGTGACGACCGAAGTCAATGAACGTTCGGATCAAAATTCCTGGACACCCAGAGTTTGAAGCAATTTTAGTCATAGAATGAGGGAAAGATGGATTCAGGGAGAGAGTTCCAGAGCTCAGCTGTTGAATAGAAGAATGATTGAGAGTATCGTTTTACTCTTGAGTTGGAGAGTTGCACAGGATGGGATTGTGTTGCAAGACGGGTACTACGTACCCTACGTAGAAGAGGTGGTATAGGCCTACACTGAGAGAGCTCCGAGGAATACTGATTATTGTAGTAGCTATAGAATAGCGATAGAGATGCAACATTGCGGCGAAGGGAGAGAGATTGAATACAATTGGTGAGTGGACGGGAGTTAATGAGACGAAAGGCGTTCTTTTCTACTTTGTCTAGAAGTACAGTGTGAGAGAATCCTCCCCACACATGAACAATACTCAATACAAAGACGCACTGTGGCCCTGTACAGAGCAAGAAGCTGTATGTGATGTTAGGCCTGCATTCCAGCGAGTACATATACACACCATATGAGGAGGAGCACTTTATTGACAACGTTTCAATAAGTTAAGATAAAATTGAAGTTAAGATAAAATTGGATAAGCATATGGACGAGAAGGGTTGGGTGTGAAGGGGGATCAGCCGGGTTGGGCCAATCAGCGCTCTGTAGACCCCCATAATCCTGCGTTAATCTCAAACCGTTTTGGTAAGATGATCCTCAGGGTCATGTTGAGCCTATAATTGGGCTTTGTAATTGAATTGGGGTTGTGTGGGACAGGGATCTGCCTTGCTTAGGCCAATCGGCTTTCTGCAGACTCCCATTTTCTTATGTTCTCATGTTTCACAGATAGCTTCTGCGTAACATTGTCAATAAAGTTAATTCCAGTGTTGTATTCTAGTCACACTTCCCAATGGGAAAGAGTACTTCTGTGTCTTAGAGGCAGAGGGAATCTTCCTATCTAATTCCAGCATGTCGACTTTACCGACGAAAAGACAAAAGGTGCATAGGTCTCACTTAAATCACTGTAGGCGTTTAAGTGAGCTGCTAGAAATACAATATCAGTTCGGCAATATTTGTACCTATCTATGCTACATTACTTATTAAGTAATCACGCTCGTTATCATGATTTCAGACGATGTAACCTTAATATGAATCGATTTCTTACGTCTTCTTTGTAATTATAATCATAATCGCAATAATAATATCAACATGTTTATCATAACCGATCACACTGTCCATGTAATCGCCCATAACTGTCCCCAAGGTTCTAATGGTGGCCTCTAAACCACGCACATAAAAACTGCATACTTTACAAAATAAGTCAGAAAACATGCATACACAATGCATGCAGCAACCTATCCCACGCATATACTACGAAAAAGTAAACGTGATTCATGAGATCAAAGATATCGTTCGTAAACAAGGAACACGAACCAGTTTTCAGATAAAAATAACAATAACCCTTACTCAAAGAATTGCAGGTTCATTAACAAAAATTATATGTGTAGCAATAGACAAGTTATTATATCAAATATAAATATCTAAGGATGCAACAAACAACTCGAAAATACAACTACCCTCCAATAGTTGTATGACATGACCGTCGATGATGACCCCGGGATAATAGGGTCACAGTGACGGGTCCGGGGGCAGCTGACAATGTGAAACAAGGCAGGACTGCAGGTCAGAGTTATGTGTTTGATAGTGAATAACGAAGGCCGTCATTGATAGCCTAACTGGGGCCTCAACCTGTGCCTAAAATGGAGTGTAAATACTTCTTATTATGCTTAAAATATGCATAATGTATAATTTATAACAATTTGAACTGAAAATTATAATGACAACACTAGTTTCATAAAACGATCCTTTCTCTGAACTAAGCACTTTATATTAGTATAAGCAAATACTCAGTAACTTAAGTAATTTAATGTATATTGCATGTACACGTTGTAAAACCAAATATATAAAACAAAATAATAATATATTATTGAATGTTACAGGCTGGCCATCGCTTGCCAGGAAAATATTCTAAAGATACATGGCACGACAAGTCTTAAAATTGGCAGAAATGGGCCGAAAGGTCTTAAAATCGCCAAACTGAAGGGGTAAACGTATTTACACGTCTAAGCTAATGAGGTTACATATGAAGAAAGGAGTAAAGAAAAAGAACACCCGTAAGTGAAAATCTCCTATTAACCCTTTGAGTACCAGTGAAATATTTCAAATTACTGAGCAGTCACGCTTCGGCTACAGGTGGGGACGATGGGATGCAGAATACAGTTTTACAGATTAATGTCTGAAATGATTACTAGTGAAAAAACTACTACAGTATAGTCCATTCATTATAAGTAGGAGAGAGATCTTAACTTCTATCTTCTGTAACCTAAAGAGGGCTAGAACAAATGGGCTGTACATTTCCACATCTATTCCTTGGTTGACCCTTCCCAAATGGTAGAAATATTAGCTCGATTACACTAGTCGTTTCTTAGGTACAGAGGCTATAGGTCATGATTTCTCGCCTACTTACAGCGAATAGACTATAGTGACCTATTTATTACAGAAGCTGTAGACAAATATGTGAAAGCTAACTGTTTTGTATTGAAGCTATTACCACAAGTTTCACAGAACTACAAGGTGCATACACACATAAGCATATATACACACAAACACAATGGACAGACTCGCACATATCTCTCTCTCTCGCTCACACACATCACTGAATCCCTTACAAGCAGCCGAGCCCATTAACCGAGGTAAAGTGAGATGTGAATGTTGGCCAACGTCTTAACTTACAACCCGTGATATGCTATAATGGTCCTACACCATGTTTGATACACCTATTCGGGGCTTCACAACACAAGACTCAAGATACTAATGAACATGCATAGGCTAGGATATCGGGACGGGTATCAAGGAGGTGAATAAATGGGTTGAGTCGGGCTAGAAGCTCGATACATAAAATACAAATGCAAAACAATATAAATTTAGGCTACAAAACGCAATATTTCATAATTCATAGGTTGATACACTGACTATTAAATTATGCAACTATATTTCGGTTACAGAGGTAATTATCTAATGCACATTTGTTTTTCCTTTCACATAAGAAAACAACGGTAGCTACACTCACGAGTCTAAGGTGTCCTATTATAAATTAACTTAGCTTGAACTTAGATAACCTACGTTTATCCAACCTATATTAAACTATAACCTATTGCCTGTGTGTGTGTGTGTGTGTGTGTGTGTTCATATAACCACAACCGTTCGTGCCAGTATGTAATCTCCCAGTACCCCTCCCTGTAGCACACAATAACACCAGCGATCCAGTTTGGCCTCGAACTCGTAAACTGAGATATGGAAGTGTAAATGGCAACCTCGACGTGTTACTACCTATTGCATTATTCCCCGGGCATTCAAAGGTTGGCAATCGAATAATAAATACATTTACTAAGCGAGAAGGTTGGCTCTGCGCATTTGCTGTAAATATGTTATCTATTAACCCATACTATGGCGGTGACGTCCTTTTCATCATATTGTGGCTACTATTAGACAATTTTAGTCAGTTTAAAATGGGCCTTCAGCTTTTAACAGGCTTTGAACTATCTCACTTAACCCTTTTTACTACTACAGATCATTCTTAAACTTCAGAAAATCGTATAAAAAATAGCTAGAACAAAATTAGATAGACGGCGCTGGTACAGAAGAGGTTAATGTATGTTATAGCCAGTTGCTGCATATTATATACTTACAGTATTGCAATGAATGTCATTCTAATGTAGGCGCAAATAATTCCAGTGATTATTCATATATGAACTAATGATATAGTTACCAGCTCCGTAGTGTTTTACATCTCTAACGTTCACTCCCAAAATATATGTTTTAAATTGTTGGTATAGTTATATATGAATCAAAACATCACATTCAAATAATGAAGATTGCTATGAGGTTGATGATCGATGTAAAACAAACAAATAACAATAACAATAAACTAAAATAGTTATACTTACATACATACATGCATGCATGCACACACACACATACATAACATAACATAACATAACATAGAATTAAATATATTCAAATAAAATAAATCCAAATAAAATATATTCAAATAACAAAAAATAAAAACAAATTAGATAAAATAAATTAAATAGAAAATAAACAAATAATCAAAGGTTTATTTAAAAAATAAAATAACAATAAATAAGATAACATTAAATTAAATTAAATTAAATATATAAAAAAACAAAAATAATAAATAAATACATACAAATAAATAGCCTACCCAAAAAATAAATCATAAAATAAAAATAAATCAATAAAAAATATATATAATAAAAAAAAATATATAAAAAAAAACAAAAAAAAAAAATAAAAAAAAAAAAAAATAATAATAATAATAATAATAATAATATAAATAAAATAAAATAATAAAAATTAAATTATATAAAATAAAATAAAATCTGATACAAATCCGTACTGCTTATCTAAGTGTAAGGCAGGTTAGTGGATGGAATAGCCGAACACCACTGTAGAAAAATAGTGCTAACAAGATACAAAAGAGGGCCTCGGAGTCGGACGGTTCCTAAATTGAGTGGTCAATCCTGTAAGTCCTTCAGCAAACTGGCTCGGGTTGTCCCTCTTTCAGGTAATAGGTCCGCTTGGGGGCCTTCTGTGTGTGGCCACCCACATTAAGGGGAATAAGGCGTCCGGCAATAGATAGATAGATAGATAGATAAAAATCAAATAAATAATAAAAATAAAATGACAATACAAAACAAAACAAAAACAAACTAAAATTCAATTCAATTCAATTCAATTCATTTTCAATGTAATTCAATTTAATTCAAATAATAATACAATATTAAATTAAATTAAATTAAATTTCAATTAAAATTAAATTGTATTAAATTCAATTTAATCCAATCCAATCCAATCCAATCAAATCAAATTAAGCAACCAAACAAACACACACACACACAAACAAACAAAAGAACAAAACATACATACATACATACATTACAGACAGACAGACAGACAGACAGACAGACAGACAGACAGAACGAAAGAAAGAACGAATGAAAGAAAGAAAATAAGAAATAAAGAAAGAAAGAAAGAATAAATAAATACATACATAAATAAAGAAAGGAAGAAAAAATAAAAGAGAAAGAAAAAATAAATCAAATAAGAAATATATAAAGTGAAAGGAAACCCTAACTGTATGGAAATTCTAGGTCTATTTATGATAGGTTCATTCTATCCAAAGGAATATTTAGACACGGGTCAAGCAATTTAACAGTGGAATAAGGAAACTAATGATAAATTACAGAACAATATCACAACCTATTAGTGAATGTACAATGTATAGTTCGTTGAATATAAGACTAGGAAACAAACCCAACATATCTTAAATTTGTAAATCTTATTATTGCAAAGACATGAGTTTCTTTTCATTGTGAATCCTCCGCACAATCATTTGATCGATATTTGAAAGCGATATGCAAGGCCGATTATACTGTATTTCTGGTGTATTCAAGCTCTTAGTCATTCTGTAAAGTCCGAAAGGATATTAAATCTTTGGAGTGGTATCTGATTAATAAAGTTGCAACGCAAACTTTCATTCAACGTTTTAATGATCTTTCTGCTCCTGCATAATTTACGTTTCATCATGACCTTTGTACCCTTCCTCCTTCCCAGCACCTTCCCTTTACCCAGCTCCACCCAGTCACTACCCCGTCATTTCCATTAGCCACGCTCATTCTCACCCTGGACCTTCCCAAAGACCACTCTAGCCCTTAACCCACTCTGTACCAACGACGTCTTATTAATATGATTTCAGTCTTACTAACCAAGTATATATATATATATAAATATATATATAATATATATATATATATATCCAATTCAACCGTTCAATGCCTTGATGACCTTACCGCTGTAGCACACAGTGAGTTTGGTTAAGCTTCCGAACATTAATTAAATGAAGCATACTCATTATAAATTAAGAGGCATATGTGCTTCACTAAACAGTAATTCTTCCTTTCAATTACTTGCAAGGCTCACACATCAGAATGACAATATATAGCACACGCTGCCACGCCAAATATCAATCTTTAACTTCCACTGATTGAACATTACGAGGAGCCACACGATAGATGGGACCCTTTTATTTCCACCCCTGAGTTACACCCCGCCCTTCCTAGGCCATGGCGGCTTGTGGGTGGCAGTGGTGAACATCAGAGGACATTAACCCTTCCACGCATATGACGCGATTTTGAGCCTATTGGGGATACTTTAAAGCCTTTGTTACCATCAGGGGTATTTATAAACCTTTAGTTTAGTTACTTCAACATCTGCAGTTGTCTTTGAGTTAGCTGTGGGCAGAAAACTAATTTTGGAGAGGTAATTATAAGAGTGAGAGAACTCTATTTCTTATTGCTAATCTGGCAACCTCTGCGTCATAAATGCGTGAAAAGGTTAAAGGGAGATTCACACGACCGTTCTTCCCTGCAATTTTCAACCACATAGCTTACTGATAACTTCAGTAACATACTTCTAGATTTTATTTAATAATTGATGATCTATATTCAGTCTAGTTGTTGATATAAGTGCAAACTAGCCTCAAAATGCTTAAAACATAAAAGTGGATCTTAAGCTGCGGGAACAAGCGTTGGTTTAAGTACGCCTAAACCACCGCTGATGCATGAACTACATAAATTGTACTGGTAATGCAACTTGTAATACTTAGAGGCTCGTAAACTCCTTAACAACAGCCGCAACCAGCCAATAAAGATCAGTTATCTATTGGGCTTAGAAGGATGGAGAGGGACGTGTTGGTAACGACCCCGGAGCCTGGGGTTGTGGGGTAAGCGACAATAGGGTTACGGTAGATCGTGGTACCATTATCCTCTACCTGTCTTTACATTACTTTTGAAAAGGTGTTCTTGATCGTTCGTGCCCAGGGAAACATGTGGGGCATAACTTTACAATGTTAAAGCCACCGAATGTATCGCTAGCACCCTTTACCATTTTGAGAAATTCGTGGTATTTTTTTTATTTTTTTTTATATATCTATCTATTCTATCTATCTATATGCTCAGGCCCAATCCCCATTTTGGGGGTAGCCGACTCAAAACAGAGCAAGAACAGGGAAAACACAACAACATAAAACAAAAAATAAACAGATAAAAAACACAAACTCACACACATCCAGGTCACCCAGGAGAAGACCCAGAGACCAGGGTTACCAAGGTACTATATATATATATATTCGATTAGGTATGGGTATGAATATAATCCTATAATAAGTCCCAATTATATTTGTTTGCTTACATCCCAAATCACAAGCATATATACAGTACATGTATTAATTCAATGTTAGTGAAAATGTTTGTTGTGTCCAAGCAATTATTAGGGAAGTTAATCATTCTTTGAACAATAATTAAAGAATGAGCATGGAACATATCAATTAAGTTCTACTGTACTCCACCACTATCTCCTCGCATAATAATACACCACAATAATTGGCAACACTTTCACAGACATATATACACAAACACAGACCACTTGTTACATTTCATGGAGGCAATAATATGTTAAGCAAATGTCAGACAATCTGTATGTAAATACCGAGCCAGACAATGGTGCTGCACCTAAATTCACATGTTCATAGACAATCCACAGTTAACCCACTGAGCCTCAGCTAGTTTAGAATAAATGTACCACCAGGGACTGGCAGGTTTTGAAAACAACAAAATTCCAGAAAACACCAGAAATGAAGGAAAACCCACAAAAAACCGATCCCCTAGGTCATAAAGGGGTCCTACGGGGCACCCGAAAGTCGGATTTACAAAAGGGGAAATTGGTAGGCAAAAACAGCCAAAAACAGGGTTTTGCGCGCTCACGCGCACGCGGTTGGACTTTGAGAGTTTTCACCCATCGGCATTGTTATGTGGGATACTTATACAGTTCCCATACAAATCTGAGCCCTCTAGGTGCCATAGGACCGGCGTAATTAACACTGACACACACGTATGCGTCACTGGGACTGTCAGAAAAATACATTGCCGACGCACTGTTTGCATCGCTGGGGTTCTGTGGGTTAAGATAAAATGTCTGGTCACATTCTGATAGATACAACTTTCGTATTATCTCTGTATATAACTGATTCACCTTTTCAAAGCAACTGAAGCAATTTTAAATGTAAAAGACTAGTTTATTGTTGTTAGGCATTTGTTTTTCTTATACAAGAGAGATAATCAAAGTGTTGTAATATGGACGCATGTCATGAGTGTTGAGCCTGGCTGACCATACCCGCCCGCGGGAGCCAACACAAACACACGTGAATAAATATTGGTATCCTTCATCAGTAATGCCAACACCACAGCTAATGAAGACGATCTTATCAAATAACGAAGTGCAGGCAAAGAGGTGACTAGAAGGAGACTGAAGGGAGAGAGAATAACGAGCAGTGTGAGTTTAAAAATAGTACCGGCAAACAAAAGTAGAGTGGAATATTATAATGACTACATGCTAAGTTGTTGCTTAAAGTATTTTTAAATTTAGTAATACTTTAATTATAGCAGATTACATTTTAATTTGCAGATGTCTTGATGTAGGCAGTATACAGAAATCCAAAATCAAAATAATTGGGTACAATGTAAATAATGTAAATTTAATATGAATCTTTGATAAACATTTCAATTACAAACGCTTTAACCATAGTTTTAATAATATGCTGGCTAGCTGCATTTAAGAAATTTACTGCAACGGAATATTGTAATTGTGTCCAGTAATTATTTTTATTTTTATTTTGCCAAAGGTTTTTCTCACGCCCGTCATCTCCAATAATCAATTATGGTTCACCTTGTTAGTACTCATGAGGTTTGGTCTGCAGAGTTGTACCCGTCAGTGTTATCAGACTGATTAACAAGGTGGACAGTGTGCCTCTTTGTATTTCGTTGATTAATCCACATTGACTAATGAAAATACTTGTAAAACAAGCAATTCGTTATTAGGCTGATTATTACAATTATGTAAATATTTACAGAAACGCTTAAATATGCCCCCCCCCCCCCCCTCCTTCTCCAAAAAATGCAAGTGTTATATTGTATTTGTGTACATTAGATCATTATTGGCATGAAGGCAACAAAATAGTTATAAGTGTTATAAATAGTTTATATCTTGAAACATATTTAATCACACATACCTATAAATTAAATGTTTATCACTTACAATATTATTGTCCTGCTAGACCCAGAGCTGGCTTTCTGTATAGCCACTCTATAATTTTCTTTTAGTTTGCTTCTTTATCTGCTTTGCCTTTACTATTGTTAAATATGCTATGCAAAATATTAGTCCTATTCGTATTGCCTTGTGATTTCTCACCATCTCACTCTCTCTCTCTCTCTCCCCCCCCTTCTCTCTCTCTCTCTCTCTCTCTCTCTCTCTCTCTCTCTCTCTCTCTCTCTCTCTCTCTCTTAGTGGTCTATAGCACAAATGAGCACATGGAATAATAATAATCTTTAGATATGCAGGCACTAAGATAGATAGACGTGTCAGAAGGTCAGTTAATAGCTAGACTTGGATATGGATACATATTTACATAGGTACTTTCGCTTGGAGTGACATCTGGAGCAAATTAATTTGAATGATTCGAACACACTGATGTAATCGTTTGAAATAGTCTCTTGTGCAACATAACCAAAGTCAGTATTCACCCTCAGTGAATGATCACTAAAGCAAGTTTGCCATAAATCATAAGTGTACCTGGTACTTGTGTAGATAAATATACACCTAAAACATATTGGAGAGCCCTTTCTTATTCCACGCAACGCTTAAATGAACTCCTGAAATGCAAATATTGGGTACTAACTTAAAGAATAGATTCAATTTAAATCAAGATGGCTTCCAACGCTTAGGACCCTAAAATTAGTGTCCGAGAGTCATAATTACTCATCGAAAACATATTGCTCGAATTAGCATGACAAAATGATAAAACTGGAAGTGGAAAAAAGAGGCAGACTAGAACCACAATATGAAAAAGTGGAAGAAGGTAATCAAGACAGGAAGGGAGGTGGAAGGAGCATGAAATAGGGTGGGGGATGGAAGGGGGAAGAAGGGAAGGGGACAGAACGGAAGTGGAATCACCAGCATAGAGGGCATATCGCACCACAGGAAGTTAGTAAAGTGGAGGGGGGAGGGCCGAGTCAAACATCAGTGATTGGGGAGTGGAAGAAAAGGAAAGATAAGAGGAGGAAAGAGGTACAGCTAACGAAACAATAAAGTCAGTAATGGAAAGACACGAAGAGTGCTATGGCTGATATACACAAACAACAGTAAACTGTAAACCATGTGAGTATGCATTTTTATTAGAATAAGTATATATTAAACACACACAAATGATAAAAGAGTGATGGTTAAACGAATAAGGAAAGGAAAAGCAAGGGATACCTGAGAATGAAGGGAGGTAACTGGCTAGAAAAATGAAATTGTGAAAAGTAAACAATTCGGAATTCCGTAAATAAGAAGGCACAGCAGAAACAAGAACTATGAGACGAAAATTTAACTGTAGTTGAAAAAAAAAGAGAGATATAGGAAGTGAAGATTGACAGACATTTTAAAAGAAAGTTCCAATGTGGGAAAAAGTACGAAAACTGATAAAAGCAGGGGAAGAATGTACCTGCGAAGACAGATATCGATACATGGAAAAAACAAAGAGAGAAAAAAAAAACAGAGCAAACGAGGAGAAAATATTTGATAATCGGGTACAACAAGAGAGGCAGGAACACACAAAGAGGAAGAGGAAAAAAAGAGGAAAAAAAGAAAAAATGCCAAAAAGCAAGAAACCAAGGAAGAAAGGAAGGTAGCAAAGAAGGAAAAAAAGGAAGGAAGAAAGAAAGAAAGAAAGAAGGAGGGAAAGAAAGACAGAAAGAAAGGAAGAAGGAAGGAAGGAAGGAAGAAAGGAATGAAGACACAAACGAACGAACGAACGAACGAACGAACGAAAGAAGGAAAGGTCAGTGTGAGGTGAGGTAGCTGGAGCCAACCGGAAGTAGCTCACTTGGAGGGATGAACCACAGGGAACTATACAGGTGTATGCAACTACTATTATATGTCCAAAGCTATCTGTCTCTATATATCGTTATGTGCAGATATATTACATTTCAAATAATACGTAGATACATATTTATGATATAAATATATATATTTATACTTTTATGTACTGCAACAGGACATAATGGATATACAATATATATATATATATATATATATATATATATATATATATATATATATATATATATACAGTTTATATAATATATATATATATATATATATATAGAATATATATATATATATATATATATATATATATATATATATACATATATATACAGTTTATATAATATATATATATATATATATATATATATTTATATATATATATATACTATATATATATACATATATGCAGTATATACCCCTCACACTCCACCACCAGGCAACATATAACCCCAGGATCGGAAAGTTAAGGAACAGGGGAAAACAAAGCAGAATGTGGAAGATAGTAAGACAGATGGAGAGTTATATGAATTCACAGACAGATATGTTATAATCATAGTGGCAAATGAAGAGAGATAACATCAATAGTTAGATTACATTTAGTTGGAGAGATTGTAGACACCAATCGACTGGGCAATTCCCAGGGGAGGTCTCATAGGCATACAATATGGAGTTGCTGGAACTCCTGTTTCATTTGGCTGGCTTCCCTCACCTTTTATGTGTCTCACCTACACATATAGTAATCCAGCTAGCTCTCACACACACCACCTCCTCATATTAATTTAATTACACTAAACAAGCACACTTCACTCCTTTAAATACCCCCCCCCCCTACTCCCTCAAACAAATAAATACATAAATTAAATAATTAATACAAAAACAAAAAAATGGCGACTGTCTCTCTTTTCACTTTGGGGGAGACACTTGTTGCAATCTGCATTGCCTTTTTTCTCCTTCATTCACAGAAAAAATACAGATGCAGAATAAGAACCATATAATAAAAATGGACAAAGATTTTGTCCGAAAATTTTCAATATTGCATAGTGTCCGATACACAACTCACTATAGAGAAAATATCAGTTATACTGAACAACTTATGTAAATATTTTTAGAAGATAGTCTTGTTGGTGGTGGTTGTTGTAGTGTGTGTGTGTGTGTGTGTGTGTGTTTGTGTGTGTGTGTGTGTGTGTGTGTGTGTGTGTGGGGGGGTTGGGTGGGGGGGGGGGGGGGGGGGGGGGGGGAGGGGACGGAGGGAGTATATCGCAAGTGGAAAGGTTCCGAACAAGGCGGGAGAGGGCTGAGGGGGGGGGGGGGGGGGGTATTTGTGGTTGGCAGTGCACTATGGTTTCGGTGTAATACCGGTCTAGCCTTCGGATCCTCAAACACTGATTTCGGCTTCGTATTCAACGGGTTTTCATCAAGAAATTCACCTTTGTTTAAATGTGCTACCAACTTGTAAAATGATTACGCAATATTTAAGCATTGTTGGAATTTGGTATATCACTGTACTATTATAAATGAAGTCTGATGTT
Source organism: Paralithodes platypus (assembly GCA_032716605.1). Classification (NCBI taxonomy): domain Eukaryota; kingdom Metazoa; phylum Arthropoda; class Malacostraca; order Decapoda; family Lithodidae; genus Paralithodes; species Paralithodes platypus. Next base: position 106,042,988 of record CM064487.1, read on the forward strand.
TTTTTGTTCATGTTTACAAATACATCAAGACAGGAGCAGTGTTCTCGTGTTGGCGTGACCTCTGAGGCTACGATTTTACCCAGAACATACGGATTTAAAGAAAATCACAAAACAAGTCCATAACATAAGGTACGCTTTCATGAACTCGATGACGAATTTCCCGTGACTTCCTTTCTTATTTATTGCCATGTTTGCTACTCTGCCTTTTTCTCCACTTTTATCGATGTCTGGCTTTCCTCTGGACCTCTCCTTTTGAGAGTTTATACTGATTCATTAATGTACAGCACATTATGAATAACATGATTGACGAATTTACGCAACTGTTTATAAAATGTGTTCGATAATTCTTTGATGTTGGCCCTGTCACTCTTTCAACTTTGGGGGAGACAATCGTCACAGGCAGGTCTGCCCTTTGTCTCAATCATCCACATAGAACAAATATATATATATATATATATATATATCACATCCAGTCTCTGCATTTTCTTAGTTCATTAATGTGTATTGCCTCCTTATTCTACCATTGTATTTTACTTTAAACATAATTGATTTGACTTTGTAGTATACCATACTAGAGTTAGTTTCATCCCCTTCCCACCCTCTTCTATATCTCACTCCTCCTCTCAACCTCTTACATATTGCCATCTCCCTTTCCCTCCCTTTATGATGCTTATCCTCCCTTCCCTCCATATCTACCCCTGCCTCTCTCTGCCTTGTTTCCCATTTCACTCGGTCTTCATGCTTACTTCTCCCTCCCACCCTCTTCTGCCTCTCACTCCTCCTCTCAACCTCTTCCATATTGCCCTCTCTCATTCCCTCCCACTAGTTTGATGAGCCTCCCTTCCCTCCTTATCTACCCCTGCCTCTCTCTTACTTGTCTCCCATCTCACTCGGTTTCCTTTTTTTTTTTTTTTTTTTTTTTTTTTTTTAAGAGACAATGAACGGAGGAAGTAAAAACACTGAAAAAACAAAAAGGTCCATGTGCCTAAAGGCATCGTCCATTCATACATTTTTTGTAACAACTGGATTTAAACTTTTGTAGATTGTAAGTTTGTGGAAAGCAACTCGAGGGAAAAGGGAGGGAATTGAGTGTACAAAGTACAAAGGAGTACAAAGGAAATCAAGCAACAACAGATATAGTGACCCTTCTAGGTTGCTTGTCCTCCAAAACACTGAGGATCAAGTGTCCAAACAGTGGTTTAGAGTGGGTAAGGGAACATTGGAAAGGGAATTACTGCCCTGGAACTAATGTCCGTGGCAGGATTAGGAAGTTAGTAGGGGACAGATGGGTTAGTAACTGAGGGGGGGGATAAAATAAAGTTATTCATTTACAAACGCAGTCAGTCGCGGGTTTGAAGCGAGATATTTGTCTAGGCGGAGTTTAAATGAATCAACGGTGATGCAGTCTATAACGTTTCGGGGAAGCCCATTCCACAAGTTGACAACTCGATTGAAGAAGAAATTCTTAGATTCGTGTGAGTTAAAAGATTTACCAATAATTTTGAAACCGTTTCCCCGCGTGTAATTAGATTGGTCGATAGTGAAGTACTTACTACAGTTCATATTGTCGATGCCTTTGATGATTTTGAACACTTGAATTAAGTCACCTCTTAATCTGCGCTGGGTTAAAGGAAATAGATTTAATTCTCTAAGACGCTCTTCGTATGGTTTGTTCTTTAGGCTAGGTATCATTTTGGTAACTCTACGTTGAACTCGTTCTAGCTTGTTTATCTCTTTTTGGTAATAAGGGCACCAGGATTGAACGCAGTATTCCAGAAGAGGGCGGACTAAGGAATTGTAGAGGGTTAGGATAACTTCTTTGGATTTATGCTCAAATGACCTGCCTATAAAGCCAATTATTTTGTTTGCCTTCTTAACAACTTCTGAACATTGTTGACTCGGTTTTAGGTTACTCGATATTGTTACTCCCAGATCGGTTTCTCTGTTTACATTCTTAAGCTGAGTGCCATTCATCGAATAGTTTGCTTTCTCATTTAGGTATCCGATATGTAGTACTTTACATTTATCCGCATTGAAACTCATTTGCCAAATTTAGGCCCAACATGACAATTTATCTAGATTGTGTTGCATATCGTCAACTTGTTCTTTTGAGAGTACGCTATTTGCAATTTTTGTATCGTCAGCAAATTTTGAGATTGTACAGGTGAGGCCCTCATCTATGTCCTTGATGTAAATTAGAAAGAGAATTGGTCCTAGTACCGATCCCTGGGGTACCCCGCTACTTACATTGGTCCATTTAGATGCCTTACCGTTTATGACTACTCTTTGCTTTCTGTCGCTGAGCCAATTTTCTATCCATTTCAACACACCATCTTGTATTCCATGCGCTTTTAGTTTTAGCAGTAAACGTTTGTGGGGAACTTTGTCAAAGGCCTTTTGAAAATCAAGGTATATAATATCTACAGCTTTACTCTCATCGTAGAGGTACAAAGGATTACAAAGGAAATCAAGCAACAACAGATCTAGTGACCCTTCTAGGTTGCTTGTCCTCCAAAACACTGAGGATCAAGTGTCCAAACAGTGGTTTAGAGTGGGTAAGGAAACATTGGAAAGGGAATTACTGCCCTGGAACTAATGTCCGTGGCAGGATTAGGAAGTTAGTAGGGGAAAGATGGGTTAGTAACTGAGGGGGGGATAAAATAAAGTTATTCATTTACAAACGCAGTCAGTCGCGGGTTTGATGCGAGATATTTGTCTACGCGGAGTTTAAATGAATCAACGGTGATGCAGTCTATAACGTTTCGGGGAAGCCCATTCCACAAGTTGACAACTCGATTGAAGAAGACATTCTTAGATTCGTGTGAGTTAAAAGATTTACCAATAATTTTGCAACCGTTTCCCCGCGTGTAATTAGATTGGTCGATAGTGAAGTACTTACTAGAGTTCATATTGTCGATGCCTTTGATGATTTTGAACACTTGAATTAAGTCACCTCTTAATCTGCGCTGGGTTAAAGGAAATAGATTTAATTATCTAAGACGCTCTTCGTATGGTTTGTTCTTTAGGCTAGGTATCATTTTGGTAACTCTACGTTGAACTCGTTCTAGCTTGTTTATATCTTTTTGGTAATATGGGCACCAGGATTGAACGCAGTATTCCAGAAGAGGGTGGACTAAGGAATTGTAAAGGGTTAGGATAACGTCTTTGGATTTATGCTCAAATGACCTGCCTATAAAGCCAATTATTTTGTTTGCCTTCTTAACAACTTCTGAACATTGTTGACTCGGTTTTAGGTTACTCGATATTGTTACTCCCAGATCGGTTTCTCTGTTTACATTCTTAAGCTGAGTGCCATTCATCGAATAGTTTGCTTTCTCATTTAGGTATCCGATATGTAGTACTTTACATTTATCCGCATTGAAACTCATTTGCCAAATTTGGGCCCAACATGACAATTTATCTAGATTGTGTTGCATATCGTCAACTTGTTCTTTGAGAGTACGCTATTTGCAATTTTTGTATCGTCAGCAAATTTTGAGATTGTGCAGGTGAGACCCTCATCTATGTCGTTGATGTAAATTAGAAAGATAATTGGTCCTAGTACCGATCCCTGGGGTACCCCGCTACTTACATTGGTCCATTTAGATGCCTTACCGTTTATGACTACTCTTTGCTTTCTGTCGCTGAGCCAATTTTCTATCCATTTCAACACACCGTCTTGTATTCCATGCGCTTTTAGTTTTAGCAGTAAACGTTTGTGGGGAACTTTGTCAAAGTCCTTTTGAAAATCAAGGTAAATAATATCTACAGCTTTACTCTCATCGTAGAGGTTGAGGATATCGTGGAAGAAGTCTAAGAGGTTTGTTAAACAGGAACGTTTTTTACGAAAGCCGTGTTGAGTATCTTTAAGTATGTTATTTTCCTCTAAGTGATTTACGAGTCTGTCTCGTATGACCGTTTCTAGCATTTTACATACAACTGAGGTTAAGCTAATTGGACGATAGTTACTGGGTAGGGATTTGCTGCCTTTTTTTAATATCGGTGTTACGTTGGCTAGCTTCCACTGATCAGGCATAGTTCCAGACTGCAAGGATTTATTGAATAGTAATGTCAGTGGTTTGGAGAGCTCATCCTTAGCTTCCTTTAAAACTCTAGGCGAGATTGTATCAGGTCCAGGCGTTTTATTTACCTTGAGTTTATCTAAACAATTCAATACTTCTCTCTCTGTAACGGTGATATTGCTTAGAACATCTGAATTATCAATCTGAATCGGCGATGGTGTAGGGATATCACTGAGGTCTTCTGTTGTAAAAACTTATGTAAAAAAGGTATTCAGGGCATTACTCATTTGTACTTCGTCTTTGGTGTATTCTCCATTTTCATCGACTAACGGTCCAACAGTTGAAGTAACTACTTTTTTCTTTCTGATATAACTATAGAATTCTTTCGGGTTTGTTTTACTTTGATTCGCAATATGTAACTCTAAGGTCTTTTTACTTTGCTTAATTAACTTTTTGGCTTTGCGTCGTAGCTCTACAAATTTCACCCGTTCTTCGTCATTTTGTGAAGATTTTAATCTATCATTAGCAAATTTTTTAGCAAGCAGGCAGTTTGAAATATCTTTATTCCACCATTTGGGCTTATTATTATGGCCTGGACGCCGTATTTTCGATGGTATGCAGTCTTGCACTGCTTTTAGGTAAGTGGTTTCGAATAACTTCCAAGATGTATTTATGTCGTTATTGTTAATTAAAAAGCTCCAGTCAGTTTCTTTAAACATAGCTCTAAGTTTATGGAAGTTTGCTTTCTTGAAATTAGGGACTTTTTCGATGCTACTATTTGGTTCGTTACTAGTAAAATTTAAAGTGAAAGTTATCGTACGATGGTCGCTGTTACTGAATTCATCACCAACATTCAAATTCTCTATTAATTCTTCTTTTGTTGCAAGTACAATGTCAAGAACGTTATTACCACGGGTTGGCGTTCGAACAAATTGATAAAGCGAACTCTCTTGCAAGTTCGTATACAAGTCATGTCCGGAGTGTGAAGTAAGGGTATCGCCCCACTTGGTCACAGGTAAATTAAAGTCGCCAAAAATTACGGTATCTTGTGAGTTACTTACATCTGCAATTTGTTCGTAAATTTCTCGGTCAGTTTGCACTGATTGAGCTGGAGGTCTGTATATTAATGCAAGTATTATTTTTGTACCTTTATTATTCTTTATTAGCACAAAAGATGCGTCGACGTTCACAATTTTGAGGTTTTGACAAGAGGGTAGGGTTAAGACTTTCTTTGATATAATGTAAAACGCCACCTCCATTTCTATTTATTCGGCTTTTCTCAAACATTACATAACCGGGAAGTGAATATTCTGCTAAAAAGTCTCTATCTTCTGTATTGAGCCAAGATTCTGTTATGCCAATCACATCATAATTTTCTGTAAACACTAGCTCCTCTAAATCTGAAAATTTATTGCGTATGCTACGAGCGTTTGCATAGAAAACCTTTAAATTTGTTATTTTAGAACTCACGGAACGCTCTTTAATAATATTTTTGGTTCTTGTCGGATCTACATTTATGTTCATGGCTGTCCTCGGTCCTCACTGTCTTCGGTCCTTATCGCTGGTGGTCTTCGGTTGCCTCTGTTTTTTTCTTGGCGTTGGATGATTTATGTCACTGCTGCTTCTTCTCGGATGGCGTTTTTTGATCCATGGCTGCGGACTGTTTCGTGTAGGAGACGACCCATGCGTGCTGAACCCACAGGGTTTAGATGAGTGCCATCCTTGTGGAACAGAGTAGGCTGGTTGTAGAAGTTGTCCCAGAGGTTGATGAATTCAACTTCTTCCCTCAGACACAAATATTTTAGTCGGCTATTTGTGCTGAAGGCCTTGTCGTAGAATTTGTCAGGTGCGTCGATCTTGGGGAGAATGCCTGAGATGATGATATTCCTTGACTTGTTTTTGTAGTGCTGGATCATCTTGCGATATTTCTCCATCAACTCTTCGGATCTGGTGCGCATGACGTCATTTGAACCAGCATGGATGACAAAAAGGGTATTTTCATTTGCATCCTTTGTGGTATCTTCGAAGGCTTCCACAATGTCGTCCAGTCCAGCTCCTGGGATGCAAAATCTTTTCCGTTGATTTGGGAGTCTGTCGCAGAACTCTTCGACCTGTCCTCGTAGGATGGAATCCCCAACGAGCCTGGTCTCTTCTGGTTCGTCTTCCATCTCTACCAATATCTCAAATCTGTTTGACATTGTGACTGGTAGATGAGACCTTTTCTGCGTTGGCCGTGCACCGTTCCTCACTGGTGTAAATCCGGAAACCTGTGGTGGCGGGACTCTACGTACAGGTCGGGGAGAGGAGTGGTTAGAACGGGGGCGAGGGGTTGGTACTGTTCGTTCTAGCAGGCTTCTTGCACGAGGAGTGGGGGAGAGACTAAGGTGAACAGGGCGGCTGTCCTGGTTTGATGTAGGCTCAGGTTCGTCAGAAGCATCTGCTGCAGTGTCTACTGCAGGTGTTGGATTGTTGGCAGATGACGTTGGGGCGGTGGTGGATGCTGGAGTTGAAACAATTGGAGTTAGTGATACTCCAACGTTGAGTGTTACAAACTCTTGGAGTGATTCCAGCTTCCTGGTGAGGGCGTTGATCTTGTTGTGGGCTTCATCCAATTTTGCTGTCAAATCCTCTCGTTGTTGGCAGAGTCGGCAGACTTGTGGATCGGCAGGAGCAAACATGGAAGCACCAAACCTACCGGCGCAGTTCGTACAGGCACGAGGCATGGTGACGATCACTTTCTTCAGATCACTTCACTCACTTAAAAACACTTAACTCACTTTAAAAACACTAAACTCACTTTAAAAACACTTCACTCCCTTCAGGTTGCTTCACTTACTTAAATAGGCCTAACCGAAAACAAAAATGTTGAAATACACACAAATAGGTTATCAGCGGTGATAGCCTAACCGAAAATTAAAACAAAACAAAATTAAATTTGAATACGCAGTGATAGTCGAACTGAAAACAATTTTATGTTTATTTAAACAGAAATAGGCCACCAGGGGTTATAGCCTATCCTAAACGAAAACAAAAATTATGAAATACCGGTACGCAGAAAGTGGAAGCTACCTATACTGCTGTTTGCGGATGATTCAGTTCTGATGAGTGATAATGAATGGGAGTTGCAGGGTCTGGTAAATGAGTTTGGAACAGTGTGCAAAAAACGGAATTTGAAGGTAAATGCGGGGAAGAGCAAGGTTCTGGTCTTCGAAAGGGGTGAAGTCACAGAGTGTGAGGTGAAGCTGAACGGTCAGGCTATGGAGATCGTCAACTCTTTTAAGTATCTGGGCAGTGTGTTGAGTAAAGATGGGACTATGGATGAAGAAGTGCGGGAGAGGGTACAACAGGGGAAGAGGGTTGTATGAACGCTAAAAGCAGTAACAAGAAATAGGGTGGTCAGTATGGAAGTGAAGAAGTCCTTGCATGACAGTGTGGTAATCCCGACACTGACTTAGGGAAGCGAAGCATGGACGTTGGTTGAGAGACTCAGACCAAGAGTGAGAGCAGTGGAAATGAGTTACTTAAGGAGTGCGTGCGGAGTTACATGGAGGGATAGACAGACTAATGAGGAAGTAAGAAGGAGGTGTGGTGTGGAGGTAGATGTGCTGGAAAGTGTGAAAAGGAACAACTTGAGATGGTTCGGCCGTATGGAACGTATGGAAAGCGAGAGAATGACTAAGAGGGTGTACAAGAGTGAGGTGGAGGGACAGAAAGGGAGAGGTAAACCGAATGAGAGGTGGAAGGATGGAGTGAGGAAGTACATGAACGAAGGCGGTGCTGGTTGGGGGGAGGGGCGTCGACTGACTGGGGACAGAGGTGCATGGGGGTGGTTCGTTCGTGGCCACCCGTTCGGGGATCACGACGTCAGGCAATAGATAGATAGATAGAACTCGAGGGAAGTGAATTCCAAAGAGTAGTAGTTCTAGGGATAAATGAATTTTGATAAGCAGAAGTTCTGCATTGTGGAGGAGAAATAGTAAATTCATGGGCGCTCTCGGCTGCCCTAGTTCTACGGGGAAAGATGTGGAGAGGCGGCACAATTGAAGCAAGTTCCTCGGAACAATTGCTGTGAAAATATCTGTAGAATAATGCAAGGGATGCAACGTTTCTTCGTATGGATAATGTAGGAAGGTCCTGTGTGATTGCAGGGTTATTGATTAATCTAATAGCTTTATTTTGAATTTTGTCCAACTGCCTCAATGCAACCACTCCACTTCCATTCCACAAAGGTGAACAGTAATCCATCTGAGAACGCACTTGACTTTTATATATTACGGCCAACTGCTCGTCAGTGAAGAATTCTCGAACTCTGTACAGGAGTCCCAGTTTTTTAGAGGCATTCTTAGCAATGCTTCTAACATAATGTGTCCAGCTCAAGTTAGTAGTTAATGTTACACCGAGAATGTCAATACTAGGGGAAGTGGGAATATTTACATCATTAAAAAATATATGGGAGTCAGTGAGATTCTGTCGGTTAGAAAATTTAATGTACTTGGTTTTCTGTGCATTAAAGAAAACTAGATTCTTTTGTCCCCATTCATTAATTCTAGAAAGGTCCTGGTTCAGAGAAATTGCAGTGTTTATTTTTGAATTTATAAGATCGGGTTGGGTGAAAGAATTGGTAAATGTGAAGGAACTGTGGAGTGTTGAGTCATCTGCGTAGGAATGTATTGGATTATGAGTGGTAGATATGAGATCATTGATATGAATGAGGAACAGAGTTGGGGCCAAAACTGATCCCTGGGGAACACCAACATGTATTGAGTGAAATTGAGAATAAAGGCCATCTACCATTACACGTATTTTTCTGTTATGAAGATAAGAAGACATTAGTGGAACTAATGATGCAAGGCCGTAGTGTGACATCTTCGACAATAAGGATTGATGCCAGACTCTATCAAATGCCTTTGATATATCCAGTGCTATTGTATGTGTTTCACCATGTTGGTCTGTAGCTTGGTTGATTTGATGCGTAAGAAGGCAAAGAATGTCTGCAGTTGATCGACATCGTCTAAATCCATATTGCCTATCACTGATTAATTTATTATTCTCAAGATGCTTAATTATATGATTATTTAATATAATTTCAAAGACTTTAGCCAAGAGTGGAAGTTATAGCTATTGGTCTGTAGTGTTTGTAGGTCCTTGCTTCCTTCTCCCTCCCACCCTCTGCTATCTCTTACTCCTCCTATCAACCTCTTCCATATTGCCCTCTCCCATTCCCTCCCACTAGTTTGATGAGCCTCCCTTCCCTTCTTATCTACACCTGCCTCTCGCTGGCTTGTCTCCCAATCTCACTGCGTCTGCGCTAAAGGTCACTCGTAATTGGAAAGCTAATGGATGTGAAAGAGAGAGGAGATGGTTTGACTGAGAATGGATTGTTTACTAAATAATAAAATTTGCGAAACATACAATGCAGTAACATTTTGACAGTGGATAATTTGTACTTGCTGTACATGCTGACATATCACGAAAGCAAGAATAGATATAATTGAAGACGGAAATATGAAATCGAAAGGCTGAATTTGCATAAGTGACAAATTACTTATTTTACTGAGAACGGAAGATAATATACAAAACACAATTTAACAAATTATAGTATTTATAAGTACTGTAATGGGATCATAATGAGGAATTTGTTGTTTTAAATGGAAATAGACAAAGAGAAAACAAAACTGAGGAAGACCGTATTTTTATCTAACATGTTTATCAGCTCCTCAAAATATGTTTGTTGATTTAGTAGAAATTTTCATAAATATATTTATGGTGATTAGCAGTTAACTTTGACCTTTAGCTTTGTAAAATTTATCGGATAATTATTTTATATACTGCATATATATAATACAACCAAAGAAATTCAAATTAGTAATAAGGTAAGATAAGTTATATACTACACAAATCATAGAGGAAATTTCAACGAAAGTCAAAGAACGAATCCTACCCTTGATAAATCTAAGTAAGTTTTTCTGTTGGTTCGTTTTGTTAGATAGACCGCGAATACTACCGTGTGAAGAAATCGTTATATACATTATAAGTAATGCTTAAATGTAAATCCCTATTCTTATCGAACAAGTAAGTATGGTTAATTGACTCAAGCACAACACCTTAGACTGAGTAACTTGTGATGGAAAATATAGTGTATCGAAAGTTGCAGTTGTACGATAATCACATCGATATTTTACTTCAAAAACACAACGTCGACAATATTTTTGTTCGTAATATCAAAAGATTCGAATGCCCAATACAATACAGTAGCAGAGGACGTCAACAACTCACTCCAAGGGTCTCGTGGGAAAATAATTGGACCTAAAATCTCGCCACAGTTTTGACATTTGGTGCATTCATAGGAGGCTCCTATTCCACCTAACTATTGTGGCCAAATGTTGGGGAAGAGGAGGTCGAAGGGGACAACTGTTTGAGATTATAGAACAAAAAGAGCCGATATTCTACGATCATTATAAAGCTTGATGGAGGTCTAGGGAGAAAACTATAAAAACAATAAAGAAATACATAAATGAGCAAATATACAAGCCCATCCCGCCTTAAGGTAGAGGAAAACAAGGAAGGCTAAATTGATGCGGACATTGATGTTTGCATAATGGAAAAAAGTAGCTGATGAGTGGAATGCATAGAGGACGTTGGCAAGTATAGTTGATGACATGCGGGGTAAGGCTAACTATTAATTAAGTCGAAAAATTGACAACTTAGATGCAAACACCATTTAACTAATGACTAGTGTAATTACATAGCGTTCAACTATTAACCCCTTCTGTACTGGCGACGTCTTTTTTACTCTATTCTGGCTACTATTGGACGATTTTATTCAGTTTATTATGAGCCTCCAACAATTAACAGGTTTCAAACTATTGCAATTAACCCTTTTTACTGCCACACATCCTTCTCACACCACACAAACTCGACTAAATATATCTAGAATAAAGTTTAAAACACGTTGCCGGTACAGAAGGGTAAACTTACATAACGCCGGATACAAGGAACGCAAAAGTAATTAGATTATTTAAAGACAGCGTTTCGGGTGCATTATTTTTAATCGAGGTAAGCAAAGAGGAATCACTATAGTATTTATCGTCACATGGTCCTTTTGTCAATGGCCTTAAAAGTCCCGTTAAAGCAGAATATAATGTTTTTGAATCCTGTACCGGAAGAAGATACTGTGTATACACTGATATATGATTGTTAAATATATAACTTGACATCACCTAAATTCCTTGTAATATATATATATATGTGTGTGTGTGTGTGTGTATGTGTGTGTGTGTGTGTGTGTGTGTGTGTGTGTGTGTGTGTGTGTGTGTGTGTGTGTGTGTGTGTGTATGTGTGTGTGTGTGTATGTGTGTTTTCCTCAGTGAACATTGAAACTATGATCCAGGTTCTGCCCATGTATTTAAAAAAAAACAAAAAAATTGTGTTCTGGGAGGGTGTAGCCTGTATGAGGTCAGGGGTGTGCCAGGCGGGGTCAAAGAGTCAATTCAGAACCGGTCTAGTCGGTAAATTTTGGGCCGTGGTGCGAGTATATTTTATGCAACATCCAAAGGCAGTTCCCTAACGTAACTTAGCCTAGTTTTTAGCGGGGATGGTTCACTTGTTGGCCGTTAATTTATGGGTATTTTTCTAGTTTCCTCCCTAGACTTCCATCAAACTTAAAATAAAACATCCATTAGATCCCCCTTCTAGATTAATTTGTATACTTTTCGGTAGAAAAAATTCCCGGCCGAAGGCCTGTTCTTCACAGATTACAGGCTCACTATCGTTCGCCAGGACAAAAATCGACACCTTAATAGCACGAAAGGTCTTAATATTGACAAGGAAATGGGGGTGAAGGTCTTCAAATCGACAAACTAATGGCGCAAGCATCTTACAATCTGAACACTAATGGGGCTAAAGATGAGGGAGAAGGGCATCTAGAAAAACGACCCTTAACTTTACCTAGCTAAATATAATCTGGCCAGCTTCCTGATACCTGACCAATCAAACCAACAACCTAGCCAAACCTAAGCTTCTATAATCTACGAGTAACCTAGCCTAAACCAGCCCAGCTTATAGTCTATTCGCTGTAAGTAGGCGAGAAATCATGACCTCTATCCGCTGTATCTCAACAAGGGCTAGAGCAAATTGGCTGTAAATGTTTACATCTATTCCTTGACTGACCCTTTCCAAATGGTAGAAATGTTAGCTTGATTATTCTAGTCGTTTTATAGTTATAGAGGTTAGAGATCATGATTTATCGCCTACTTACAGCGAACAGACTATAGTAGCTTAGCGTAACAAAGCATATCTTATCGTAGCATAACCTTACTACATATCCATATAAATGTAACAATACCATGATATACAAGAACAACAGGGTGTTAGTTTATATTGATAGAACGTCAATAGATTGTCTTGTACAGTAATGGGTTGCATATACACATTTCGTTTGGGTTTGGGGCATCAGAGATAAGGAGAGGAGGCAGCTCTTGACCCTCTCCAAATCTGGAAATACATCTGAGAGACTGTATGTGTATTTATAGAATGCACACTATCATAGTATATACCAATCTATTTTACTTATTACAACAAAATAACTATTTACTTTAATGATATACTTATGCGTTTCTTGCGTGATGGAATTGAAATATATTATCGTATGACACTTTCAATATTAAACAAAGTTGAATCATTTAGAACACAATTTGGAAATGTCCTTGTTTGTTGTATTGTTTACACAGGTCTTGATTAACACACCCTCAACGTGTAATTCAGTTTCGTATCAGGTATTTTGTGATATTAGAATGTTCACGCTAAAAGGCAAATTATTTTCCAAAAATCGTTTACTCTAAATTCACAAATTAATAATAATAAACTACTGATCTTACCTAGTTGTGTATAATTTATGATGTAATTAAGTAATGTTTCGCTACAATACAATTGTTGTAATTGTTGTGAGTTTTACTAGAAGTCAAAAGATTTTCATAAAGCTGCTAAAGAAGTTGATCGGTATATAGAGTATATATATATATATATATATATATATTAGAGTTTGCCTCTGGCTGCAGTCATGTTTATGATTCATTATTACTGGGTAGCTTTTTATCGCTTCAGACCGTTCATCCTTTGAGAATCATGATGCATTATAGCAGTTTATTCTATCATTATGGTTATCATTACACGATTGTATACAATTTAGTAAGACACTTTGGGAGTTAGAAGGGTAAAGACTATGCAATCAACTATCGTATTTTGTTATAACCTTCCTGATATGAATATAATCGTATAATAATATCCAAAACAGAAAATAATTGCGTCATCGTATGTTCTATGTGTTAATCTGACCATCAGCACCACCAATATCACAGACTTTTTTTCAGCCCTCCATTTCTGCTGACCCTGATATAGATCAGAGTGACATACGTGATCTGACCAACCCTTGGGTCATCAGGGGTAAGGAAGGGGGAACCAAAGGGTGAGACTTGATTACATCACACCGCTACAGTGAGATATTAGACAGTCTCGAGGTGCACTGGAGAGGTTTTGTATATACATGTAATTATTTGCATGCTTTCTTATCTTACTGTGAACGGGTGGGCTCTACGGTTGACACACACAATATTAAAAGTAACCAAGCTAAAGCTGACCCAACTTAGCCTTGTCTAAACTATAATACATGTATATAGCTTTATTTATTATATATCTGAATGTAGTGTCCCATACTAGTGGGTAAATCATTTTCGGAAAAGGGAAGACAAAAAAAGTATCTTGTCCCAATAATAACGCTTACCTAATTGTGTGTGTAAATTGTTTTATTTTCCTCTTTCATGCTATATCATAGGTTACGTATGTGCATTTAAAGCATTATTGTATTTTATTAAATCTATCTATTCCCTTATTGACTACATAATAGAACATTTAATAATTATCAATAAATCATTAGCTTTTGTCGATTAAGGACCATTAAATGGTATACCATATGATTATTACAGAGGTATGAGTATGTGGAGAGAATGGATGAACACAATTGGTGAAAAGATGCAGTTCTGTGATTGTGGAGATAGCTGCACCAAGGGGTGGACCGCGGAAGACCTGGGATCGGACTATGCGTGCCGATTTCGAATTAAAAAACTTGACAAGTGAAGCAGGGTTGCCTGGAACGCCGCCATTAGGACAAGAGACTGAAACTGCATGTATGTGTGGAGCACTCAAGTCTTAAAATGTTATGTATGTATGTATGTGATTACAAAGCATATCAATGTTCCTATCTGCCTCTGACATGATATCTCCGAACCTTAGTAGGCTTCATGAGACCAGCCAGCCTGAAATGGCTGCACGGTTGGGGGATTTGTGAGTCACAGTATTTAGTGTTTTCACCGTAATCTCCCAAGTGTGATGTATACTTATAGCCCCGGCGAGATGCAGGGGAGATATCTCGTCCGGTCCAAAATTATAGGAGGTGTTGTACTGGAGAGATCGGTATCACAGGAAGAGTGATGCCCAGAAACAGACAACACCAATATCACCGTCCTCCCTGTTACTGAAGATACGGACTGGACGGAGTAAGGAAAGTTAAGTAATTTGTTGTCATTATGAGCCCCATACTGCATGCTATTTAAAACTTTTGTCTGCATCACATTGCTGCATTTTGTTTGGAATAATAATCATCCTGGCAGATATAAACTACCTTGTTCAAACTGTAAGTTCATATGAAGTAGACTGTTCTAATATAATGAGCAATACACGATGTGTGAGTTCAAACGAGTTCACTCAAAATAATGTGACATAATAGTTTGTGATCCATCTCAGTTACAATTGCTCGCATAAAAAGCACTTGATGCTTTACAAACCAATGTCTATAGCATGGTTACTACATATCGTAATTGCATGAACACAATAACGGGAAAATATTATGACCACAGATGAAATGGTCAATGATTATCTTAATTATCTAATTATCAAGATCACAATGGGAGCCAGCTGCAATGAGAGCCAATTTTCTATTATTATTATAATTATGCAACATCAGAGATATACCTCATGTCATGGATCAACCTCAGATATTTTGTTTACCTTTTTCAATTTACCATTAGTCAATCTTTAATGTTATTCGTGGCTGTTATTATATATTTATGGAGTTTAATAAAGTGATGTGAGTGTTAACATAATCATTTAGATATATTATACCCCAATGATTGATTTAAATCCTTTTTCGGATGTATATTTGTGTCTAGTGTTAGCGACAGCAACACTAGCAAGGCCTCATGCTATTGTCCGGGTTAACTACAAGTAACTCGGTCAATGTGATAATATCTTTTGAGTATATATAGGCGAAACTGCAATATTTTGTTCAGCTTCAGAAATAACTCTACACTAGAATTTAAAGTGATACACACTATATTGGTTATCTATATAACTCCTAAAAAACATTCCGAAGCCGCATATTGCTGCTTAATGATAGTTTCCATTCATACTAAATAATAAATTATGTTATCGAAGAGGCCAAGCACCAATTGCGTGATTAGTAGTTTGGACACAAGGGAATATGATAAACACAAAAACGATTTATGAGAGTATATGCGATAAACCTGTTTCTATGATTTGGGTGAGTCCCCGATTTGTTTTCCTTCTACTATTATTATTACTATTACTATTATTATATGTTTTGTATTTGTTTTTGTCATGCCAAAAACTGTCCGGTCTTTGTTTTGTAAAGAACATCCACGACTCACAAGTCTGGCTTGGCAGTGAAAACACCTATACTGTATATAGCCAATATAATTCCATGACTTTTGTATGGAAATATGAAGTTGAATCTGTATTTTGAGATTCATAGTAATCTAATGTTCCTAAAAATATAGTGAGATGTTAATAATTGACAATAAACATACACATAAGTCTTCACGCAACGGCAACCCGATATGTTCTTAAATTGGATGAAAATGCACTGATCATATTCCCAAGAAATAACAAAGAACGATGAGCATGATATGTATTTGCCTTGCAACTGCACATGTGGAATACATGTTATGCTGGGGAAGGATACATCCAGTACATTATGTTGAGAAAGCTGGTTCGAAAACGTAAATGTATATAACCTTTCTTGATAACTGAATAATTATGCATTCCATCATAGGTATTTGCACCTGACGATAACGGAGGATAACGAATGTTGACTTTTGTACAGTTGGTGTTGTGTTTCATCAGAGGCGGGCGGTCGATAAAATACTGTAGATATTAAAAACACAGTTTTGTTTATACAATGAGAATGAAATACACTTCACTGGTTCTGTAAAATACAAAACTATACTCATGTATCACAAAAAAAGTATAAAACAAAAATATGGCAACTGAATGAGGTGGAATATTATGTTGTGTTCAACTAGATCATTTCGACTTAATTAAACATAATAGGAAGAATCAAACAATAAAATGAAATCGTTCACCGGCAAACTAAATGTAACATTGTTTACTTTAACTGAGGCATTCGGAAAGTTTGTCAAAATTAGATAAATTTCAGCAATACCCTGAGATAAAACATAAATATAAGTAATAGTGTAGACTGCTAGCATAACACTTCATCAATATAACGTGGTCATGTTCTGTACATATAACTGTTTTGAGGGTGTAATGGTTAGTGTGTTTAAGATCTGTATTTGGTAACCCAGGCTCGAATCCCGGCAAGATCAAAACCTTTCATACATTTCATTGGGAGGTATTTGGTGTTGGGAGTCAAATAAATGAATTCGATTATAACAAAGTTTGCCAGTTGCCAGGAAAATCACTCATGTGGATCTGACTTAGAAGGCAGGAGGGAAAGGGTTATTTGTCAGCCTGGCCACAACTTCCCATCGTCCCTCCTCCTCTTTGCTTCACTTCCCAACATAATTCACTTCACACAGAGCTACACTTCCGCTCTGGCCATCTGTAGTTCCGTTTCTTCGGCTCCTTTCCTCTCTTTTTCTCTTTTCTGTTTTTTTGTCGGCGCTTTTCTTTTTTATTATTATTTTTTGTTGTTACCCTTTTCTGTTTGTCTTGGTATTGTGTTTCTCTCCTCTTCTCCTCCTATCTGGTTTCACACATACACCTCTCTATCTCTCCCTCACCTCTCGCTCTCGCTCTCTCTCTCTCTCTCTCTCTCTCTCTCTCTCTCTCTCTCTCTCTCTCTCTTTCTCTCTCTCTCGCTCTCTCTCTCTCTCTCTCTCCTAATCGGTATTTTATAGTTTTCCTTTCTTCGATCTGGCTGCTCTCATATCTGGGTATTAAGCATGTCCTCATGCTCTCCATTAAATATAAATGGTTTCGTATGAAATGAAACGAAGTACATTTCTTTTCTGTCGAAAAATGTACAAATGTATTTTGAAGGGGATCCATGGGTTGTTTTTCTAAGTTTGATTGAGGTTTTGGGAATAAGCTATTTCAATATTACATACATGCAAAAATCGACCAAAAAGTGAACCATCTCCCCTTATAGACATATCATGATAAATTATGATATGGGAAACTTGTGGATTGGGAGGAACAAAATAACCTTTGGAAAGTGAGGTTGATGTGCAGTTCTTATAATAAAGGGAATCCTGACATCAGTTCTAGAAATTCTTCAATCCATGCTGTTCAAGTGCAGCGACACTTACGACAATTGCAATTTTAAAATAATATCAACATGGAATATTATGAATTAAAATAAAATATTAAAAATACATGTGGTAGTAAATTATACTGCGATAGCCTGACATATTGTGTACCTAACCAACAAACTAAAAACGAAAATCCTTCATGCCATAACTATTGAAACCCCTCCAAAAATAGTCAGGGAAAAGTTGACTGATCTTTAATGAGGCCATATCGTGACCACACCCACGCCCACCCGGCCATCAGCGACACCGGGGGAGCCAATATCGCCGTAATGGTATCATTACAAACTGCAAGGACCAGATTGCGTTTTCCCAGCAGGTAAATTAAGGTAAAGGGCGGGTCAAGCTTTGTTGGGGCCGCTAAGCTATGCGGTAGGTGCTGCTTACAAAATACATATTATTGGAGAATATAAACACACAAAGGGTAAATTCAACATTGCTATATTTAATGAGTGGACGATAAATATTTGAAATACATTCAATATTGCAACTGAGCGAATTTGTTTACACACATATGCTCAAATAAAATCACCAATTGATGATTAGTGTATCTATTATTAATCATACTATTATTATTCGTCGGTATTAAAATTATGAGAAGCATTATTGTTTAATACTCACCCTCCAGTAAGAGAAGTTATAGGAACTGAATGA
The DNA here is from genome assembly GCA_032716605.1 of Paralithodes platypus. Lineage (NCBI taxonomy): Eukaryota > Metazoa > Arthropoda > Malacostraca > Decapoda > Lithodidae > Paralithodes > Paralithodes platypus. The sequence continues at coordinate 106,061,286 of CM064487.1, forward strand.
AAAAGTACCTTGAACTGTTGATCGATAATATATAATGTTATTATTATTTCTAAGCAAAACATATATACAGTATATGATGGTATATAATTTGGATCACCATTATCATTCTGAAAACTTTCGTTAATTTTAGAAAGAAATTATAAGGTAAATTAATTCAATGTATAAAGCCCATCTAATAGAACTGCATTTTTTTGTTGTGATATCTGTGAATACATACATTGCAGTACCACTAATACATCTTTAATAACCTATTACCTAGCTAGGGGTAATATGTGATTTTGTACTCTCTGTAAACCGTAATATTAGCCTTATCGATGGTAGTAGATAATCTCTGTAACAGATAATCTCTATGTTGATCGTTCGTACTTCAGACACAGAGGCCTCTTAACGATCTTAATAGCGACACCACCACCTGTTCTCTAGGACCACATTTGGCTACTTGGTATCGATCAAGTCTACACAATCGTCGATATCAAAGCGGTTTAGTTAACGATTTAGAGACTAGAAAGTGCAATTGCGAAAGCCAGAGTCATGGATGCTGTGATGGTGCTTTGATATTGCTTGACGTAGAGTAATAAGATATTGTAATTGGAAAATACACATACATTAGAAGACTATTAGATAATTCCGACAATGGGTGAAGGCACAGACACTAACAACGATATAGGGGATACAATAGTGTACATAAATGTGGAACTGTACACAATATATTTGATTGCATACATACAGTATATTGCTTTGACGGAGAAATATATAACTGATCATCTTGATACTTTGCGTATAATGCGCGCTATAAAATGTACCTATGCACAATTAATGGACACAGTTGAGAGCACATAAACAAGAGTGGAGAGCAAAGAGTTCAATTATTGTGGGGTTGTAGTCAATGGCCTCTATTTGTCTTCTGGGGCATCTACTTTCAGCAAGCAGAGCTTGGTGAATGCAGCTTAAAAATAGGAAAGTAATGTATACAACTATACTGTATATCTACATTACCCCCGTCATAAAACAGTGTAAAGGTGAATGTGCAACTATACTGTTAATTGTATTATTGATAATTATGAATTTACCTTTAAATATACTAGCATCTCAATTGAAAATATAATGCCTATATTTTGTTATGAATTAATCAATAAACTAAATTATAATATTTGTTATCTACCCACCAAATTTCGTGAAAATAGGTTCATAAAATTTTCAGATATCTTGTTTATAGACAAACAAACAAATAAAGAGACACACAAACAAACGGAGGCAAAAACATAAACTCCTCCAACTTCATTGGCGGAGGTAATATATTGAAGGAATCAATTATATATAAAAGTGCAAGACTATTTATCAGCAAGCACATCATCCATAGCCAAAAGGGTAGCTTAATCGTTTGTAAATGCATATACAAACACGACCAAAACGATTTTCTCTCTCCGATCGGCTAAGTGATCATCAGTGTAAACCTGAGCTTTAACCCCATGCCTTCGATAAACCATCTTTTTACCTCGATAAAAACTGTATTTGTTGCCAGAATTCAATAAATATGTACTGCGTTTCTCGAGGTTGATGTAAACCCTGTGTATGAGATGAATAAGATCATTCATGGATCAGATCATGCATTTAATGTTATACAAAATAAAGTGTATATGTCGTCAGAATACTGAAAAGATTAAGCTAGGTAATCTCTTCATGGCAGCTTGAAAAACGGCTTATGTATCTCAGGGTCATCATCTCCGTAAGAGGATAGAAGAACAAATCCAAACCCACTGCACTTAAGGGGGTACTACTCGCTTTTGCTGGACCCCCTTCTCCCTCATGGTTCGCATATTAGTTTTGAGGTTTTAGATGTTCGTTCCGTTAGTTTAGCGATTTTGAGACCTTTCGCCTCATTTGTTGTCATTATTAAAACCTTTCGTGCCCTTTAGGTGTCGCTTTTTTTCCTGGCTAGTGATAGCGAGCCTCTAATTTTAGAAGGAACTGGCATTCGGCGGTGACATTTTTCTACCGACATATGTACACATTTATCTTGAAAGGGGGTCTAGGGGTGTTTTTCTTAGCTTGATGATGATCTAGAGAGAAAACTAAAACATAAATAAATTGATATATATATATATATATATATATATATATATATATATATATATATATATATATATATATATATATATATAGACCAAAAACCAAACACTACTCCCTTATATGGATGAACAGCCAAATCGCTTTATAATATCCTATATCATTAACTGATTTGACGGTCAGGAAGGTTGGTGTCATTAGGGGAAGATGGATTGCCGATATTATGTTTTAACCTAATTGGGACGATTCCTTCGTAAAGGGCAGCGCCGGTATAAATCAACATAAGTATTCTTATAAACCAATCCAGTTTCTAAATGTAACACATAAATATATACTGTACATGGCGCATCGAGTCATTCTGTTCTATTTTTATTATATATATATTCAGGTGTATTCAATAAGTTTGTAATACAAATACAAATGTAAACAAAGCCAAAGATAATACCCCAAATATAGGGGCAACGAAACGCGTAGCATAATATATATTTAGACATCTTTGTGTATCATTTGTTCCATATAAAGGTAATTATAGGCATAATATATCCAGCCTAATGAAACAAATGTAATGGTAAAGTGATTATTTAAATCGAACGTTGAAACGCACATCACAAATATACTACACAGTAAATATAACTATGAAAACAAATTGCATATATGATAATAGCAACCAAGAAACATGTATTATGGTGCCTGAGAGTACACCATTGTGGCTGGATTGCTTGCAGTATATTTTATGGATGCCAGCTCGTGCATTACAGAAAGGCCTGAACGACGGAAAGGGAGAACAGATAACGAAAAAGAAGAAGATGAAGGAAGGAGGGAAGACAGGCGGAAAAGTGGGTGCAGAAGCAGACACGAATATGAGAGAATATATATATGAAACAAGGATGAAAGTGAAATTTGGGAGAAGAAAAGACTGCCATTTGAAAGGAAAATAACAGCAAAATATAAGGGAAAGGTTACACAGTGAAAAGACACTTAGCAATGGACAAGCCACAACGAACAATTCTACACGCATCACATAATAATAAGGAAAACAAAATACATAGAATAATTGTAATATAAATGAACGACCGTAGAAAAGGAAAGATGAACTTCCACAATGACATTGAGTGTGATACTATAAAATATATAATAACAATCTAAAATAACATATATTCGAAACACATAATAGTTCTTGTAAGCGTTAATCATTAATTAACCCGAGATGTAGAGTAAACCATAAATGAGAGGAATAAAACAGATATAATTGAGAAAGATATTGACGACTAACTATTTTGCTGGGAGAATAACAACACACATGTTAAACATAAATAAATGATATAAATAAATAAAATAATAAATACAAAAATAATAATTATACAAATAATAATAATAATAATAATAATAATAATAATAATAATAACATTTAAGATATAAATTATTATATATATATATATATATATTTTTTTTTTTTTTTTTTTTTTTTTAAGCATTACTGTCAAAGGAATTGCACTATCGCTCTATTTGGATATATCTTGAAGAGGCAAACATTCATGAATTCAAACCAGGAAAAGAAGCATAATTATGATACATGGAAAATGAGAGAAAAGGCAAAGGCAATAATATAGTAAGTCCTCGATGACACTATATGAGTAAGATGCAGGAGAATAATCAGTGTGGTAAGAACATTTCGAGAAACCGGAAGGAAGGAAGGATGGGGGAGGAACGGAAGTCACAGAATGGGGAGGGAAGAGCAATAAAAATACAAAAAATGGCCAAGCATCGTAAATAACTCCTCTGGGTAATGATATTTCTCTAGCTTTTCTAGTTCTTATTTTCACATCTCTCTCTTTCTCATATATATATATATATATATATATACCGGTATATACCGGTATATATATATATACATATGCGTATATATATATAAATATATATATATATATATATATGCCATATCAATATATGGTGCTCTGTCTGTGGATTCGGATAACATAGTACAAACATGAGTAGTAGTTTTAAACTTTAGAATCTTGTAATTATCTTAAGGAAGGATGCAGCTAATTTCAAGACTCTTTTCATTCTCACATGAGGCTAAGAATACACTATTTCAAACGAAATACATCGCTTTGCCTTATTCGTACTACACTGCATTGTTCTTTCTTCTGTTGATTTAAATAATATCAGAAACTGTCATTCATAATCAGACAATTGATTCCCTCTCGCATTTATTACACATTTATTGATCGGTCTTATATTAAATTCATTGATATAATTATGTTATCCTACAAACCAATAATTATACTTTACCAACTATGATGTTCGGTATATTTAGGATCCTAACTTGATTGGTTTTATGGGAATGTATTACAAACTAGTTTATTACCAATGCTTGGGTATTATCTGTGATACCATGCGTTAATATATATATATATATATATATAATATTTTTATTTTGTATATATTTTTTCCACCGCTAAGTCTTCACCTTCACACGACTCTTTTCCCGTCCTGCGTCTCTCCCGGCCCACACCTTTTGGAGCTATAATCCTCCATTTCGTATGCCACTCTTTGTGGCGAATTTTTCCTCCAGCTTTCATTTTTCAGATAATTTATTTAAGATTTGTTTCTGGCGAGGTTTTTGAGACGTTAACATATGTTCCATACTATTGATTTATTGTTCATGCCGATATCTTGCTCGAGGGTTTATACATCTCAAAGTTACAATCAACCATCTAAAATTATTAACTTTTGCGAGTTTGTCAATTACCGTAAACCATTACCGTCTAGCATCGTGGCATTTTTGTTTCCCTCTTGCATAACTGTGAGCCTTTCCCGCAATGTTGTCTTCATTTCTTGCATTTTCACATTTGTAATTTTGTGTTTCAAGAAATAAGCCCAATTTTAAGCTCGACGTAACAAAACAAAAAGCCATATATATATATATATATATATATATATATATATATATATATATATATATATATATATATATATATATATATAATATATATACTGTATATATATTATCTAGGAATTAAACTGAACTTCGAACATTTGTTATACCCTCGAGACATTCTGACGCCCGCTTAGTACTGTACCAGGCACGGAACAGGGACCAGAACCAGCACAACGAAGAGGTGCCAGTGCTCCCATTCTAAACATGAGAGAGATGGGGGCTAAGCAAAAAAATATTAAGCTGAACGTCGACCATTCGCCATACCCTCGAGACATTCTGACAGTCACCTGTTACTGTACCAGGCACGAAGCATCTACCGGAACCAACACAACTTAGAGGTGGCAGTGCTCCCGTGCAGTAAATCACAACAGCCCGGCACTTACAGATCACCAGAGAAAGTGTGGACAGCTGACGGGAAACTGCAGCAGTACGGACACGTCAGCGAAATACTTTGTTGTTGCCAAGAAATCCCTTGGGATATAAGGAATGGGCAACCTTTCCTCACAACGAAATTGTGCAGCTCAAGAAGCACTAGCTGCATTTTGAAGTCCGAATTTTGTAAATGCCTGAAGGCATCTGTGGTTTACAGCGTTTTCGCAAACGTTTGATACCAGTGGAAGCCAAGTTCTAAAGTTGAAGCATTACACATAATCGTACAACACCGTGCCGTTTCCTATCTCAAAATTACTGACCATCATCTTTCCCTGAAAGCTACTAATGCTACTTTACATTGGCGGAAACAATCACTTCAGTAATTGTACAAAGACAATGAAAGAAATTACCAGCAGGTGTCCGTGTTTTTTTTTTTATTGTGTGAAGGGTGTGTTCTATAGCCTCCCGGTGTGTGCTGCCCGGACACTACCCACAATAATATGTTGTGTATGTCTTTTCCTATTTTGACCCTCCTAAATGATCATACCCTTAATAACCCTCTCAGTGATGATGCACTACTATTCTATTAATGGCTATTTATATACGATTGTATTCAGCTTAGGAGGGGTACATGGAAGTCAGAGGGATGATTGAGACTAACTTTACCCTTCTAGCTCCAACAGATCTCTCCTGAGCGGCATACAATTGTCTGGTGATAGCCAGAATATTCTGTTAAAGCGCTTCATAATACACAGAGGGTTAGGATTCAGTAATACTAGTACAGGCTCTATAGTTTGGTATTTGGATCTATATTCTACAAGATCACAACAAAAATATAACCACGCCGTTTGATAAGTATGGCACCAAAATGGAATCCAAAGAAGATATGTCCGCTTTCTCTAACTTCAGGTTGTCTACACCTCACGTCTACCGTCACTTTGTCATCACTGCCGGCCCATCGTGTGCCTGTTACTGGCTTTGTGCACCGCTTCTCCTATCAATCTTGGAAAATTGTGTGTCAAAAATAGTGTAAATGTGTTGGCCTGTTAGGGTCTATTTTTTTTTTAGAAATCCTCCGTAAAAACACACACACAAACAGACAAACAAGCAAGTGAAGAAGCACATATGTGATCTCATAATATAGTCAACTTTTGTTTTGGTAATTAAGCAGGCAAGGGTGTGTGAATATTGCCATACACTATTACTACCACAATCTCGAATAGCTACACCTTCCCCTTCCTTTGTTCTTTCTCAATAAAATATACAATGATAAAGCTTACGGGCACAGCTTGCTAGATGCGGCTTACTAACAGACAGCCGAACACACACACAGTCTGACAGATACGATCACATGTATCCGCAAATCAATCTCTCTCTCTCTCTCTCTCTCTCTCTCTCTCTCTCTCTCTCTCTCTCTCTCTCTCTCTCTCTCTCTCCTTCCTTTGTACTCCTTTGTACTCCTATAGTTTATCCCACCGAGTAATTCCTTCACCATACAGGAGCCTCCCAACGCCACAGGTTCCGACCATCCCCAGGTAAGTTAGGGCCACGTTATGCCTATAATGTCTCCCCGAAACCCCAGCCATAAACTACCAAGCGTCTCCAGGGAAGGTGAACAATGCCGTAGTGAACGTCAGGGGTTGGCCTCCCTGCTAGATATTTGATAGTTATATCAGATAATTCCTTTATGCAGGTAATTCAGACAAAGCGGGTAATTACCAGACCTACTTTACCCGCTGTGACAGAGTACGGGGATACATTATTACAGTTCCTTGTTGGAGAAAAGTCAAACTTTTTCTGAACAGGGGGCCATAAGATTTCTCTCTCCAAGACAAAGGATTATATTATCATATTTTATCAGGATGGAGATAAGCTCCTCATGAAAGACGATCCTGAGTATGATATCAGCGTTGATAATGGAGTGATTTAGGTTTAGAGCTGACGCTGGCGATTGGTTATCTAGTGGGGCTCAGAGACAGGGTCAGGTGAGGGTCACAAGGCACTCGTGACCTAATGGTACACTAGGTGAAATTCCTTTCTCTTTCGAAAGAAATCAAATTACATGAACATTAAAGAAACATGCTGCATGCATAAATATATATGGCTGATATACTGTGACAAACGTTGACATTCTGAACTCCTATTATCTCAAAACATATGCACATGGGAGCAAACAAATACAAAATAAATACCTACAAATAAAAACAAATATATACAAATCAGACCCAAGCTTATAAGACGTTTACACCAATACAGTGTCAACGAATCTAGTCCAAGATTAGTAGACCTCCTTCTATTAAATCCGTGGGTTTCCCGGTTTCCATTAACTGTTAACTAAGGAAGGCCTTTCTTGCGATAATTAAAGTAGATTGGCGCAAGACAGAAGTAACGTCAAATTAATCAAATTTATTTGAATATAATTGTGGGAAGTAGTAATTACCATAAAATGTAAACAAGTCTTCCGATCCTAAATAAAACAGATAAATATTACCCAGAATCTATTATTAAACACCTCCCCATAATGTAGGTGTTATTTTGTTTTCCTAAGAAGCTTCTGCAAAGAATAACAGTGACCAAAGGTAGCACGAACTAATAACCGATGATAATGACAATAACAATTAAACTAATTGAGTGGCGAGTTAAACTCACAATGGAGAGGGCCCGATTTCGATTCCAGATGTCTCGCCATACCAATGCGTCATGCGAAATCAGTTAATTTGCTGCGTCCTCTCACGACTTTGGTTAACTTAATCTAATATAACATACCAAACCTAACTTAATTTACCCCAACCAAATCAAATCTGACGTAACCAGTGCAATATAACTCGCTATATCCACCAATGCAAATAATGAAAACCAGGCAATAAAACAAAGGATTACTAAACCCGGGAGAAAAAAAAATAACTAAGGGAATATCCCACTCCTGTTAAAGGTCGATTAAGTTTTTAACGTAAGCAATACTATTTTCGCTTTCAGGATAATCTGGTACACTCGGAGTCCATAGTCTCAAGCCCACTCGTAATAATTCATGGACTTCACCTATTTCTAAGTATGGAAGTATATATCTTGATACGAATTGATGAATTTAATTTTGTATACATCAACTACTAAACTAAATAAACTACTTATTGAAAAAACAGGTTTTATCCCAATTTCAACCCAGAGACTTATAATTACATACACAAAGGATCTACGAAACCGTATGAGTGGACTAGGGACTATTGTATCCGAGTTTACATGGTCAGGATTAGTTTTGTTTTGCTGGTGAATCACTGTCAATCCTTGGTGAGTGATACTAAGGGATAAGAAACTGGGCTCGTATGGTGCTAAGTTTGAGAGAGTGAGCGAGACGGGAAGATTTAAACTGTCAATACAGTCGTGCCTCAACAAGTTATTATTTGAAAAAACAAACAAAACAAATGTTAAGACACATTAATGATATTGTTGATGGTAATATCTAATGGTAAACTCTAATGTTCGCATTATGTGAGGTAAACGATTTTACGTACAATTGTGCTGATTAAAAGGGATTTACGTGAATGTAACAATATATGTCTGAGGCATATCCGCTCAAAACTTCCAACTGTATACTTATTATTAGTATATTATTAGTATAACATGGTTGCATCTTAGAAATATAAACATTACACAAACCTGTCATTATACAATCACATTCTGCGACAAGTATTGTATTTCACTCATTCAATATATAATAAAATACTTAAACACACAATGTGCTAACAAATGTTAGAGACAAGCAGGCCTTCCAAAAATATCCAGATTCTCCAACACCTCTGTCATGCACCGCCCCATATTAGCAGACACTCGTGGGTAATACAGAGCGAAGGTTCAAAGAGAATATTCAAATGTTTATGCAGATGGGTAGAAAAATTACGTTTCCTTCTCTAATAATTCCAGTTCTTCTCACCCCGTTGTCATGGCCAATTCCATATACGTGGAAAGTATGCAAGGCTTACCTTGGCATTCAGGAATTTGGCCAGTTGCAAGATATATAAAGAATGAATAAATAAGTAAAAGGAGTTGAATTAATTGAATATTATAAATCATTTAAAGACGAATTAACAGAGACGATAAGCGGCTGAATGTGAACACTATAAACATAAATAATGATATACAAATCGGATATGGTAGGTGATAGTAATTGTATTATGAAGAAGAGACGAACGTGAGTGAATATGAAAAACCTGAAATTGTACGAACCCTAGCAAAAATATGTATCTATTACCAAAAATTAATAACCGTCATGAAGATGCGATATATAAATAACTAAGATTACCATGCTCACACATATGAAAATGCAACAACTTTTTCATTAAATATATAGGGTAATTTAAATACCCTTGCCTATCTTTTCCAACATAAAATTAGGTTTGGTTTGCTTGGTTATGGAAGTATGGGTAGGTTGATTAGATTTGGAAAGGTAAGTTAGGCTAGGATAAATCAGATTCGATGGATAATGGCTATGTCTGGTTCAATTATATATATTAATTGGGTAGGTCACAATGGAACAATGATACAGTAAATTCATCAATTATTAATGCAAGCATCGATTGATGGATTCATGCATTAAATTAAGTAGCGCAATCCATAGCGTAGATCTGTTTCGAGAACATTATAAATATATTTGTGAAAATCAATTATTCAATTGTCACTGTGAATATTTTGTTATACTACTGAATTGCAATAATAGATAAAAACAATAATATGTTTCTGAGGGAATGCAAGCCAATGGAAAACAAATACAAATAATAAAAAACCCTGCTTGCGTCAGTACATTCATGGTAGACATAAATGTGAGACGAAAGCTACAGGAACGAGGGAATTGCAAATGACAGACCATTACTGGCGACCCTTCAAGTAACTCCACGCGACCTCCACCAGGGGGGCCGCGGGCTGAGGGAGCGGCACAGGTCAACGACAAGGAGATTTACACTCAATGATATTACAGTTTACCTTCATGTTGGGAAATGTTGCAAGTGTTATTGAATTGTGCACTTTACTCAGATGTTTTGTTCTATGTGAATGAGGGAGACAAAAGGTAAAACTGCCTGTGACGAGTGCCTCCCCCAGAGTAAAGAGAGTGACAGGGCCAAAATCAAGAAATGTTCGAGCCAAAATGTCTGGACACACGGAGTTTGAAGCAATTTAAGTCATAGAATGAGGGAAAGATGGATTCAGGGAGAGAGTTCCAAACCTCAGCTGTTGAATAGAAGACAAATTGGGAGTATGTCTGAGAAACCTTTCTACATGCTTATTTTTAAAGTAGTTTTCTTTTCATTTACACCGTTTTGTAGCGGTATGTAGTTAGCCAAGTGATTAAATTCCCCGAGTAGTTATAATGTTATGCCCAAGGGAAAGGTGTTGCGCATACACATTTGAGTGTTGGTTATTAGAAAACAACTGGAAACTACACAGGTTCTTCCTCTCTACTTAATGGAAGCAAAAAAAACAAAAATTCCCCCAGAGGTAAGATTTAAAAATATGGTCTTAAAAATCCATATTATAATGATACATCCAGCACATTCCAGACTCCTAAGTTGTTGAAATACTATTTCTAATACTTTTCTACACAACTTATCAAATTCAAAGTGCGTCAGATGAATTTACAGCGCAATATATATATATCCAACACCAACACCAGCTATCCAAAATGGCGCCTTCAAGCACCAGCTCACAGACAAAATAATCTCCCGACATGACATTCTAGGAGCTGGAGCGGCCCCTCTCTCGAATCAGACTGACGAGAAGAGTGAAACCTGCAACTTGGTGGTCACAGGAATGATACTATGTGAAGGAAGAGGGTGCGAAATTGATCCCTTTCTGTGCCGTCGACGTATTTTTTTTTTGTATGTCAGCTACGTTTAGACGATTTCATAAAGCTTAGGAAGGATGTATGGTAGCTAAAAGGATTCATTGAGATAGTCTGTAACCTTTTAATAGGTAGACGTCCTTTCTAAGCTGAAGAGGGTCGTCTAATTGTTGCCAGAGTATAATGAAAAAGACGTCACTGATACTGAATGAGTTAAGGTCGTTTTATAGCCAGTTGTGTTGGGTATTGCACAACAGTGTTCAGGAATACATGTACTGCGAATGAACATACTGTATTTACTGAATGTGTGTGCGTGTGTGTGGTGCGCGCGCGCGCGTGTGTGTGGGTGTGTGAATGTGTGTGATAGTGTAGCAGTGTTTGAAGGAAATGTAAAATTGAATTATACAAAAGAAATAGGGAAGGCAACACGTGGGAGGAGAAACGATTTGGTTAGTGAGGAAAGTGTTGTCCAAATGGAAAAGACTGGAACAAATGCAGAAAGAAAACACAGAACAATATATGAAGAGAGTATATGTGGAGAGTGTACCTGAAGAGGATGCAGGATAAATACAGATTATTGCAGAACACAATGATTTAACAAAAGTGAAAGCTTAGTGCAAGTAACAAATTTAAAGAAACAGTGTGGCGGTAAATAAAAAACCGGAGTGTGGGGAAGAAACAAGCGTGCATAGACAATGTGATATAAGATAGAGTGCCATGGGAAGAATACAAATTTGGTGGGAAGTGATACAAAAATGCACATCAAAACACGAAGAGACTGAAATTCAAATGCGTGAACAGATTATGAAACGAAAAAGCTGGAAAAGAGTATGTGCGGAATGCCTTAAGGGGTGATGGGCCATTGTTCTGGTCACCTTTCTTGCTCATGGTTATCCCCATTACCTTTGAGATTTTAAGACGTTTGCCCCCATTAGTTTGTCGATTTAAGACCTTTCGAGCCATTTCCTTGTCAATTTTTAGACCTTTACTGCCATTAAGGTGTCGACTATTTCCTGGCGAGCGATAGCGAGCCTGCAATTTTAGAAGGAATCGGCCTTCGGCCGGGAAATATTTCTTCCGAAAAATTTACAAATTTATCTTGAAAGGGGGTCTAGGGGGTGTTATTTTAAGCTTGATGGAGGTCTAGGAAGGAAACTAAAAATAGTAAAAAGATACATAAATGAGCAAATAAATACGCTCATCCCCCCTTGACCAGCCCCTCCCCAGCCCGAACCTTAGGAGGACCAAGGTGGTAGTTAGTGACCTTATAGAGCGGCACACAGGCTGCTATCTGACGGCTGGTGGTGGTGGTGGTGGTGGTGGTGGTGGGGGCCTGCAGGAGAGTTAGTAATGACAGAGCGCGCGTGCACCACCGACCTTCTGACTCTTTACCTCGTTCTTGCTCTCTCACTCTAGATTATCTTAATTTTATCTCACTCACGTACTCACACTCTCTCTCTCTCTCTTTTCTATCCTTTCCTTCAACTTTCCTTTTCTATCAGATATGCCATTTCTACTAGAATTAAGTCCTGACCACCTCGTTTGGTTCGTAAGGTCTGTGTGGCCAGTGTATCTATGTAAATATATGTGAATCTCTCTCTTTCTCGTATTACAGAAGATTGAATTTGAAAATACAAAGTAGGGGAGAAGAAAGATTAGATAAAACAGAAGGCAGTGCAAGGTTATTATGGAAGAGTAGTATGTGTAGTGTCTACATATTCATATACGATGTGTGTGCAGATACATGTTTAGTTTATATTCACTCATGTATTTCATTTATTTACTTGTTTATTTATATATTTTTGTGTTGTTGCCATTTTTGTGTGTTATGCCATTATTGACATGGGATACCACTAGATCTTAATGCAGCTAGTACTCGACCAGTTCAACTCCCTTTCAGTGTAAGAAGACGAAATGTTCACTTGTATGGAACATTTTCGAAATTTTTACGCAGTTTTAATAAAGTTAAGCCCCTGACTTTTGCAGTATATATACTTCCTCACCTGCATATCATCGCTAAATAATAACCATAAATAAAATCAAGGAAGGCGTTAGCAACTCCTCAAAGTGCTAATATCCCCCTTACCCTCCTGCCCTCAGTACTAATCATCAGACCGATCTTCTTGTACTCCTCTCGCCCCAGCCAGTACCTCACCGTCTGCCACACCACCACAAATCACTAACCCAGTTTTTTGTACCTCCTTAGCCAGCCATCATCAAACCTAACTTTTGACCCCCGGCAACATGTCAGTACAGTATTGGGGGATTATTATGTATTTATTTATACTGTATATTTTTGGCTTTTGATTTTAGATATACATGTATATATTGAAGTATATGCTTTATATATTTTTTTGTTATCTCATTTGACCTCCATCAAGCTAAACAAAAAACAGGACCCCCCTCAGGGATAAATTTGTACATTTATCGGTAGATGTTACGGACGAGCCGGTTCCTCTTAAATCACAGGCTTGCTATCGCTCGCCAGAAAAACTTGATGGCTAAATGGCCCGAAAGGTCTTAATATTAACAACAAAATGGGACGAAAGGTCTAAGAGCCGCCAAACTAATGGGATGAATGTCTTAAAATCACAAAATTAATGGGGTTAAACATGAGGGAGAAGGGGGTCCTGAAAAAAGGTCCCCTTAACCAGTCATCAAATATACCTTTTTCCCCTTAGCCACCACGAGTCCTCACCTCAATTGTGTTTTTTTTCCCTTCGCCTTTCAGCCCCCTTGTCTTCTGGCCTGTCACTACCAATCACCACCTTTCCTTGATGTCTATACTTTTCCTATCACCACTTCATCCTGTCCCATCTCATCATCTTTCTTCCATTGTAACCTTTTTATTTTCTCCTTCCACCAATACGTGTTTTCTATAGAGTCCTGCCGTTTTACCTTTCCATCTCAAGTTACCATATCACACGTCTTATTCATACATCAAATACTTATCTTTATTATTAACATTACCTTTCTCCATCAATTATAAGTTAGTTGTTTGCTACTTACTTACTAACTAGCAACTCAAGGCTTGTTCCCCTAGAAATATCACCCGAGTCGTGATAAATAGCTTTTCCAAGTGGAATCCCTGATATATTTTTACACTTGCCTATCAACCTCTATCATCCTCTAATTGTGCAGTAATTATCCAAAATATTGTAATCCCTTAAGGGGAGATCTCCACTTGAGGGATTTTTTTCTTGACCCCTTTCTCCCTCATGTTTAGCCCCATTACTTTTGATATTATAAAATGTTTGCCCCATTAGTTTAGCGATTTTAAGAACTTTCACCCCATATTAAGATCTTTTGTGCAATTCAGGTGTCGATTTTATCCTGGCGAGCGATAGCGAGCCTGTAATTTAAGAGGAACCGGCCTTCGGCCGGGACATTTTTCTACCGAAAAATTTACAAATTTATCTTGAAAGGGACTCTAGGGGGTGTAATTTTAAGCTTGATGGAGGTCTAGGGAACAAACTAAATACCTCCCCTTAATCATGTCGCACCTTTGATTTACGGCCCGCATAATTATACAAGCTACTACCACTTCTTGCCGTGTATATTCATCATTATGTCTACATATACTTTACAATATTGTTTTAGACATCATTACTCTCGCTCAGAAAAGATAACCATTCCCTTGAAATATTTCCACGATTTGTTCACACATCCACAGGTAGGGAAACCATAATATTGGCTGGAAATATGTAATCATAATTATGCAAACACACAAGACACAGAACATTCATCCCAAGTCGCAGCAATACAGAATTAAGCTTATTTCCTTTTATGCCTGGCGAGATCAAATGTTGAACTCTTCATAAATAATGCTGTTGGTCATTAATTAGGTTTGTTTAAGGGGAACGGGGTACATTTTGAGAAACGTATGTTGAACCTCAGTACAAAGGTTGAGACGTGATGAAATTATGGTTGTGGTGAGAGTCCAGACAGAGTATTTTTCAACCTGTCACGAGGATACTGATCACCCCTAAGACTTCCCTTGCATGACTAAACAAAGCATATTTCGTTTATTAAGACAAACATAAACGAATCTTAGATCACATAACCAGCATTACTGTAGTTCAATTAATTGTACTGTGTACTCAGACCTACTTACTTAATATATGTTTTGTTATAGAAATCTATACTTGTATCACCAGAACAAGAACAAAAATACCTAAACATATAAACACAAATGTGAGATATTGTGACAGGGCTTTACAGTGGGCAGAGATTAAATACGGAGTGGTTGTGTGGGGTGGTTGTGGGAGATAAATGATACTAGCACACCACTGACCTGAAGGGTACGTTGCGGGATATTAAGATATTATTCTAAAAGTATTAATCAACTCTGCGTAAGCAGAGTTTGGTATCGCCCCCCCCCCCCCCCCATATAGTGGGTACCACACGAAACAAATATATGTCTTCGTCGTCGTCCTTGTCCGTCTGTCTCGAAACTCCTCCTAGACCGTTGGACGGATTTTCACCAAATTTCACACGAACATTTGTTGCGTGAATGCGAACGTCAGTCAAAAAAGATTTTTTGAATGTGTGCAATAGTTATGATTTTAGGTCCAAAATATGGTTTTACCCCCCCCCCCCCCCCACCCCCGCACCCCTTGATGGTGATAGTAATGATGATGGGGATAATAGTAGTAATGATGGTTGTAGTTGTATTGATGATGATGACAGTAGTAGATATGATGGTGACAGTAGTAGATATGATGGTGACAGTACTAGTAGTAGTGATGATGGTCATAATAGTAGTGATGATGGTGACAAGTAATGATGATAGTTGTAGTGATAATAATGACAGTAGTGATGATGGTAGTGACTATGGTGTGTGTATTAGTGATGATGGTGAGTAGTAGTGATAAGTTGTAGTGATGATGACAATAGTTGTGATGAAGATCATAGTAATGGTGATGATGGCAGTAGTAGTGATGATGGTGACAGTAGGATACGTGATGGTAATACTTGTGACAGTATTCATGATGATGGTTATAGTAGTAGTGATGATGTTAACAGTAGTAATGATGATTGTAAGATGGTGGTGATGATAGTAGTAATGATGGTTTATAGTTGTAGTATCAATGATGATAGTAGTGATTAAGATGGTAGTGACAATGGTACAAAGGAGTACAAAGGAAATCAAGCAACAACAGATCTAGTGACCCTTCTAGGCTGCTTGTCCTCCAAAACACTGAGGATCAAGTGTCCAAACAGTGGTTTAGAGTGGGTAAGGGAACATTGGAAAGGGAACTACTGCCCTGCCACTAACGTGGCAGGACTAGGAAATTAGTAGGGGACATATGGGTTAGTAACTGAGGGGAGGATAAAATAAAGTTATTCATTTACAAACGCAGTCAGTCGCGGGTTTGATGCGAGATATTTGTCTAGGCGGAATTTAAATGAATCAACGGTGCTGCAGTCTATAACGTCTCGGGGAAGCCCATTCCACAAGTTGACAACTCGATTGAAGAAGAAATTCTTAGATTCGTGTGAGTTAAAAGATTTACCAATAATTTTGCAACCGTTTCCCCGCGTGTAATTAGATTGGTCGATAGTGAAGTACTTACTACAGGTCATATTGTCAATGCCTTTGATGATTTTGAACACTTGAATTAAGTCACCTCTTAATCTGCGCTGGGTTAAAGGAAATAGATTTAATTCTCTAAGACGCTCTTCGTATGGTTTGTTCTTTAGGCTAGGTATCATTTTGGTAACTCTACGTTGAACTCGTTCTAGCTTGTTTATGTCTTTTTGGTAATAAGGGCACCAGCATTGAACGCAGTATTCCAGAAGAGGGCGGACTAAGGAATTGTAAAGGGTTAGGATTACGTCTTTGGATTTATGCTCAAATGATCTGCCTATAAAGCCAATTATTTTGTTTGCCTTCTTAACAACTTCTGAACATTGTTGACTCGGTTTTAGGTTACTCGATATTGTTACTCCCAGATCGGTTTCTCTGTTTACATTCTTAAGCTGAGTGCCATTCATCGAATAGTTTGCTTTCTCATTTAGGTATCCGATATGTAGTACTTTACATTTATCCGCATTGAAACTCATTTGCCAAATTTGGGCCCAATGTGACAATTTATCTAGATTGTGTTGCATATCGTCAACTTGATCTTTTGAGAGTACGCTATTTGCAATTTTTGTATCGTCAGCAAATTTTGAGAGTGTACAGGTGAGACCCTCATCTATGTCGTTGATGTAAATTAGAAAGAGAATTGGTCCTAGTACCGATCCCAGGGGTACTTACATTGGTCCATTTAGATGCCTTACCGTTTATGACTACTCTTTGCTTTCTGTCGCTGAGCCAATTTTCTATCCATTTCAACACACCGTCTTGTATTCCATGCGCTTTTAGTTTTAGCAGTAAACGTTTGTGGGGAACTTTGTCAAAGGCCTTTTGAAAATCAAGGTATATAATATCTACAGCTTTACGCTCATCGTAGAGGTTGAGGATATCGTGGAAGAAGTCTAAGAGGTTTGTTAAACAGGAACGTTTTTTACGAAAGCCGTGTTGAGTATCTTTAAGTATGTTATTTTCCTCTAAGTGATTTACGAGTCTGTCTCTTATGACCGTTTCTAGCATTTTACATACAACTGAGGTTAAGCTAATTGGACGATAGTTACTGGGTAGGGATTTGCTGCCTTTTTTTTAATATCGGTGTTACGTTGGCTATCTTCCACTGATCAGGCATAGTTCCAGACTGCAAGGATTTATTGAATAGTAATGTCAGGGTTTGGAGAGCTCATCCTTAGCTTCCTTTAGAACTCTAGGCGAGAATGTATCAGGTCCAGGCGTTTTATTAACCTTGAGTTTATCTAAACAATTCAATACTTCTCTCTCTGTAACAGTGATATTGCTTAGAACATCTGAATTATCAATCTGAATCGGCGATATTGTAGGGATATCACTGAGGTCTTCTGTTGTAAAAACTGATGCAAAGAAGGTATTGAGGGCATTACTCATTTGTACTTCGTCTTTGGTGTATTCTCCATTTTCATCGACTAACGGTCCAACAGTTGAAGTAACTACTTTTTTCTTTCTGATATAACTATAGAATTCTTTCGGGTTTGTTTTACTTTGATTCGCAATATGTAACTCTAGGGTCTTTTTACTTTGCTTAATTAACTTTTTGGCTTTGCGTCGTAGCTCTACAAATCTCACCCGTTTTTCGTCATTTTGTGAGGATCTTAATCTATCATTAAAAAATTTTTTAGCAAGCAGGCAGTTTGAAATATCTTAATTCCACCATTTGGGCTTATTATTATGGCCTGGACGCCGTATTTTCGATGGTATGCAGTCTTGCACTGCTTTTAGGTAAGTGGTTTCGAATAACTTCCAAGATGTATTTATGTCGTTATTGTTAATTAAAAGCTCCAGTCAGTTTCTTTAAACATAGCTCTAAGTTTATGAAAGTTTGCTTTCTTGAAATTAGGGACTTTTTCGATGCTACTATTTGGTTCGTTACTAGTAAAGTTTAAAGTGAAAGTTATCGTACGATGGTCGCTGTTACTGAATTCATCACCAACATTCAAATTCTCTATTAATTCTTCTTTTGTTGCAAGTACAATGTCAAGAACGTTATTTCCACGGGTCGGTGTTCGAACAAATTGATAAAGCGAACTCTCTTGCAAGTTCGTATACAAGTCATGTCCGGAGTGTGAAGTAAGAGTATCGCCCCACTTGGTCACAGGTAAATTAAAGTCGCCAAAAAATATGGTATCATGTGAGTTACTTACATCTGCAATTTGTTCATAAATTTCTCGGTCAGTTTGCACTGATTGAGCTGGAGGTCTGTATATTAATGCAAGTATTATTTTTGTACTTTTATTATTCTTTATTAGCACAAAAGATGTGTCGACGTTCACAATTTGAGGTTTTGACAAGAGGGTCGGGTTAAGACTTTCTTTGATATAAAATAAAACGCCACCTCCATTTTTATTTATTCGGCTTTTCCCAAACATTACATAACCGGGAAGTGAATACTCTGCTAAAAAGTCTCTATCTACTGTATTGAGCCAAGATTCTGTTATACCAATCACATCATAATTTTCAGTAAACACTAGTTCCTCTAAATCTGAAAATTTATTGCGTATGCTACGAGCGTTTGCATAGAAAACCTTTAAAGTTGCGGTTTTAGAACTCACAGAACGTTCTTTAATCAAATTTTTGGTTCTGATCGGATCTACATTTACATTCATGGCTAACATCAGTCCTCGGTCGTTATCCCTGGCGGTTTTGAATTTGGGTCGTGTTGGTGGAGCTTTATCCAAATTCGCGGTTCTTGACAGATTAGCATTTAATTCCTTCGCAGGTTGCCGCCCTCGCTGTCTTCGGTCCTCCTTCCTGGTTGTCCTGTGCTGAGTCGATTTCTTTTCCGAAAATCCTTCACCGCATCGTTGAGAAGACGCCCAAAACGTGCTGCTCCCACCTGGTTCAGATGAACTCCATCGTCCGAAAACAAATAGTCATCGTAGTAGAAATTGTCCCAGGTGTCGACGAATCCCACGTTTTCCTTCCTGCAGAGGTTTGCTAGACAACGATTTGTGCTGGTGGCTATGTTGTAAAATGGGCTCTCTACACCAAGCCGGGGGACGATTCCTGAGACGATGATCCTTGATGACTTCTCCTTAAACGACTTGATCAGCTGCTGGTACTTTAAAAGCAAATCTTCCGACCGGGTTCGCTGTACATCGTTGGATCCAACGTGGATGACGTACATTGTATTAGCAGGGGCCAGCTTAGATACTTCGTCAACTGCAGCAACTACGTCGTCCACACCACCACCAGGGATACAAAAACGCTTCCTGGTCTTAGGTGCTCTGGCGCAAAACTCTGTGAGCTGACCACGTATCATCGAGTCTCCCACGAGCCGGACTTCTTCAATTTCCGCTTCGTCATCTGAGTCTGCGAGTATCTGGAAGCGGTTTTGACACTCGGTAATCGGTATGGGTTTCCTGGTCTTGGGGCAAACGTTGTTCCTCACAACACGGAAGTTGTCTTGAGGGGGAAGAGAGTTACTATTTGTTTCTTGAGTATCGGAACCATCAGATGAAATGGCTACTGCAGGCGTTGAATTGTTGGCAGTTGACGTTGGGGCGTTGGTGGCTGCTGGAGTTGCGGTGACAATTGAAGTTTGTGGTACTCCAACGTTGAGTGTTACAAACTCTTGGAGTGATTCCAGCTTCATGGTGAGGACGTTGATCTTGTTGTAGGCTTCATCTAATTTCACTGTCAAATTCTCTTGTTGCTGGCAGAGACGGCAGACTTGAAGATCGACAGTAACAAACATGGACTCACCAAACCTACTGGCGCAGTTCGTACAAGTGCGAGGCATGGTAACAGTCAGTTTCTTCAGATCACTTCACTCACTTTAAAACACTTAACTCACTTTAAAACACTTCACTCACTTTAGAAACACTTCAATCACTTCAACCGAAAACAATGTTGAAATACACAACAATAGGTTATCAGGGGTGATAGCCGAACCGAAAACAAAAAATTTGAGATACGCAGAATTAGGCTTCCAGGGGCGATAGCCTAACCAAAAGTTTTTAAAAAATTAAAATACGCACCAATAGGCTACCAGCGTTGAATAGCCTAACCGAAAATAATAAAATTGAAATACGCAGAAATAGGCTACCAGGTGTGATAACCTAACCTTAAACAAATATATATATATATAACAGAATATGTAACTAAATATACAATTCACCAAATAGAGATTATATAAAAATAAAGTGTGACCGCACACAAGGGGTTAATATACTGTATCAACAGATGGCCCTGGTGTCACTGTAGCCTAGTAAAGCAGTAGCCTACTCTTTTTAGATAAAACAAAACAAAATGTATCAGTCAAAGGTTACTACAAGATCGTGCAAGCAACAACTAAAATTACAGATATATATAGCTACAGTAGAATACTAAATACAATATCTACTAGAGTTAATAAGAACAACAGATTAGCTGGCTATAGGCTAGGCTAGGTGACAGTAGTAGTGATGATGGTGAAAGTAGTAGTGATGATGATCATAGTAATGTTGATGATGACAGTAGTTGTGATGATTGTGGCAGTTGTATTGATGATGGTGATTGTGATTGTTGATGCTAACCCATCGCAGAGTTGGGTATGCCGTTTTGATTTTGGGCAAAACTTTATTGATTATGTATTTTAAACTCCCCCTGAGAAATATTTCTCTCTCCTCTCTCTCCTCTCTCTCCTCTCTCTCTCCTTCTCTCTCCTCTCTCTCCTTCCTCCTCTCATCTCTCTCTCTCCTCTCTCTCTCTCTCTCTCTCTCTCTCTCTCTCTCTCTCTCTCTCTCTCTCTCTCTCTCTCTCTCTCTCTCTCTCTCTCTCTCTCTTCTCTCTCTCTCTCTCTCTCTCTCTCTCTCTCTCTCTCTCTCTCTCTCTCTCTCTCTCTCTCTCTCTCCTCTCTCTATCTCTCTCTCTCTCTCTCTCTCTCTCTCTCTCTCTCTCTCTCTCTCTCTCTCTCTCTCTCTCTCTCTCTCTCTCTCTCTCGTCCTCAGGGAAGAGCGGAGGACACACTTATTATACTGAAATTTGTGAAAACTCGGATTTCTGAAACTCCTGCGGTTAGAACGTGGGGTTGTAATGAGGTCTGGGGGAAAGGAGGTGGAGGAGTGGTTGTGGAGTGTAGAGGGAGGCGAGGAGGGAGTAGGGAGGGGAGAAAAAGTGGGGGAGTTGTGGGATGGGATGAAGGGGGTTGGAGATAAGATTGTGGGTTGAGGAGGTGGATGAGGAGAATGAGAGCTTGACTGGTGAATGGGGAAGAAGGTAGGGAAGGTTGACGGGATAGTGGTCAGTGAGATGGGAAGGAGGGGGTTGGAAGGGTAGATTGAGGTGCAGGAGGTAGAGGTATATAGGGAGGCGCTTGGCTGGTGGGAAGGGGTGGGGGTGAGGGATTGTGGTCAGTGTTGTTGAAAGAAGAGGTAGTAATGGCTAATGGCTATAATGACTGAATGTATGGAAGTGCAATTATTGTGACTAACTTACAAAATGAATGTGTTATAACCGTTAATTGATTGTATGAATTAACTGTTGCATAACAAATCGTACTCAAAATTCAATCATACTAATTAACTTTCCATACCCAATATCATGGAGTGTATACACTCATGTGGCCAACTGTACAAACTATTCATCTTCATTTATGAATACTCGTTCCTCTTTCTTTGCGTGAGACTCTCTACCTCCCGTCAGTTAACAGGCGTGGGGTGTGGCTCCAATATTTCTGACCTATCCAACCTCCTCCCATCTAATCTCCCACTGCTTCCTCGCTACACAAACCTGAATTGATTAACCAGAGTCAAATATACAGGGCATGTGTTGAAAGAGGTTACTTATAGATATCCACATAATTAATAAGATTAACTAGTCATCTGAATGTGACGATTTATTATTTGTTGTATAATATTATATTTGTTCCATTTTGTTAATTAAGGTATAACGGATGCCTGTGATAAACATGACTATGCACTTAACGTTTTGGTGTACAGCTAATTTACACACACGAAAGCTAATCCACTTTAATTTAAAGGCACATATAGAGGTTGTCTACTTAATTATTCATAGAGACTAAGGGTTATGATTGCATTTCAATATGGCACAGTATTTGCCTTTTGTCACGGATCCTTGTTTGTATTTAAAGTAATACAGGATAAGTGCCAATATATAATGCACTTGCAAATTATCACAAATATTCCGGAATTTGAAATTACATTTACAAAAATAAAGAGCGGTATGCTTCAACATAAACAACACCAACTTATACTTGAACGATGGTGAGCATACGCTTAATAAGAAACGAAAATATAAGGCAAATCAATCATGCTACACACAGCCGGTATGTTTCGGTTCTCCTGCCCAACCCGACACACGCAGGCTCTCCTTTATCGGGCATGAGATTATTCGGCGTCCAAGGGTAACTCCTGGTGGGCTGTGGGTAGTGTACAAGGCTGGTGGCTGGTGGGGCCGAGCTGACGTGCTGAGAGGGTTATGTATGTGGCCTCAGCAGGGAAGGGGAGCACAGTTCATAATGGTACACGGGTTCACGGGGGTGTTGCTCTCTGTGTTTGTATTGCAGAGGCACGCCAAAACATGTGGCATTGTCTATATGTATTAACAATTCAAGCCTCCCCGTTTGTAAATATTAAATTGTATGCTTGCCATATCCGAACATAGCTCGATATAACTAACGCTTATATAAATTGTATAATGGTAACATTTAGTTGGGAAGACTAAAGTTGAGGTTTTATATGCGAGACACAGCTCATGAGAAGGATTGTACACGCTTCGCTGCCAGTACAAACAAAAGTACGCATAAAGTTGGCATTCAGATTACAGGACTAAAATACAATAGTGTGCTAGAGTTAATTTGTTCAGAATTTAATGGAAATCGTTGACTTCAAAGAAGATAAGCATATCATGTTTTTAAGATGCTTGCAGGACAGGAGAGAGTGGATACTGTTACATCGGAGACAAGCTGATTTTCGATTAAATACAACTAATGATCATAGTAAATAGGCAATATGTAATAAAGCAAAAACTGAACTCTGTGTCAAAGTAATGTAAATCGACTACAATTAGATCTATGTGAATATAACAGGCAGATATCAGGAATACTAAAGTTGGCATGGGTTAACGTATAACAGAGACCAACAAGCAGGTGAGCAAATTATAACGAATAAATAAACGACAGAAGAAGAATTAAGAGCAGTTAAAGTCATACACGGGATGTGGGAGCGATATAGAGTGAGGCAGGGCAGGGGTATCAAGAATAGCGTGCAGCAGGGAGGGGTAGACTCACCTTAGTAAACAGTGGGTATGCGATATGAGAAAAAGGCAAAACAAATGATCACGCAAAGATAAATAAAGGTATTAACATATAAACAAAGGAAGACAGAAAAATGAAGAAGAAAAATAGGTTATTGATAAAAACATAGTTGATGATACCCGATTAAAGAAAGATGTTTCTCAAATATTGAAGCACAGGTTCAATGGAAACCGAGCATAATTATAGAGGGAAGCGAAAAAAAAGGTATTAACTATGGAACATATAAAAACAATGGTGTTGGAATGTTGACCATTAGAAAGGAAAGAAAAAGACGAAGGATATATTAAGGACAGTGAAAAAGAAGAAAGTCAAAAGACAAAAAGACATAACACAAAACAAGAACATGAAAATAAGTAATGGTGGTGGCGCGTGAGACAGTCGGCCAGCGTCCCACCCTCTCATTTGGTTGGACTTGTTCCAGCATCACCTCCCTCCAGGCAAGACAGGGACCACTTAAAGAACACTCACCCACGTGGTCACATTACACACAAAAAGGTCTTGCCAGCACATACATATTATACATACACACAGGCACACTTTTGTTTTGTTTTTGTTTTTTCCGGCCAGACGTCATAATTCCCGAGAAGGGGTGGCCATGAATATCAGACGTTTGTCACGAATCGCTAGGCCAAGTTGCCCGCGTTTGACATCTGCCAATAACATTTTGTCTGTGCGAGCTCCATCTGACGACCCTTTGATCAGCAGCTGACGCTCTACTGACTATGCCACGGCTCGCTTGTTATACTTTAATTAATGCATAGATTATTGTTCACTTACCACTTGATTGTGCAATGCATCATTTATCTTCCTAAGACTTACACTCATGCACGTATACAGTATATCTAACTTAACGTGATTTACAGCCAACTTATGTATCATGACATTCTTTTAAAATTATAATTTCTTCGACTTGAAGCAAATGAAGTTGTAAATCACAAGATATGAATAACATACAATAAGGGGGGTCACCTGCTGTTTTTTTTCATTTTCTCTCTGTTTCTCTCTTTCTCTGGCTTGTATCCATTCGGCCCCATTCAGCCAACTGTTTTAAAACGTTTATCCCCATCCAGGTGTCGATTTCTTCCTGCCGAGCGATAGCGAACCATCATTGTATGGAGAAATCCTGCTTCGCCGGAGACATTTTTCTATCGAAAAATGTACAAATTTAGCTTGTTGTAAAACAAAATATATATGCTGGCTCGCTACCGCTCGCCAGGAAAATATTGACACCTGGATGGGGGTAAACGTCTTAAAACAGTAGGCTGAATGAGGCCGAATGGATACAAGCCAAAGAGAGAGGGAGAGAGAGAACACAAATTGAGATGGGCTCCCTTAAGGACAAATCTGCGCCCTTATACCAAGTAGATAGACAGAGGCGATTAATTGACGTGGTTATTACATTGGGGAAAACATGACTCAACCACTGCACATAATTGAATTTTAGAACAAATTTGTTAAAACAATTAAACAGGCACATATAACCGCGTGCATACAAGCATGTTTGTATATAATATCTCACACACATGAACCCACATAATACAGTAAACAAGATATCATGCAACTTAAGAATACTAATCTATCACTATAAAGGGCTAAAATAAAATACAATTTATTTAATTTCTAATTCAATATTCGTCTGGGTAGCTAGGGCATAATATATGTCGTCGTTGAGAAGACATATTTCGCTGTTGTTGTTATTGGTTATCATAAATAATTAGTTTCTATAGTCTATTATATGGTTTAGTAATAAGCAATACAGATTTCTTAACATAACCATAAAATATCTAACTTATCAACATCGTTGACAAAATTGAGGTAACCAAAACGTATGATAAAGTTTATATAGATTAATCAATTCATGAATCAAATTAAACATTTAAAACTATTTCTACACTTATAATTATACTACTTTTATATTAGGTGGATGACGAATTATATTTAACAGTAAAGCTGGTTAAAACCCCTGAGACAACCAAAACAGCACGGTCGGCAGCCTTTAGGGCGGGACGGACACTTGATCCTCTAATTACAGGTGGCGCCCAGGTAATGGATGCGTCCTACCTGCTGGGGAAGGTAGAAGTAGGTGGTGGTAGAAAGGGTGTGGATGAGAGAAGGGGAGGGGGGTGGGGAGGGGAATAAATGGCGAGGGATATTAAGGAGAGAGAGAGAGAGAGAGAGAGAGAGAGCGAGAGCGAGCGAGAGAGAGAGCGAGAGCAAGAGAGAGAGAGGAAGAGAGAGAGAGAGAGAGAAGGAGAGAGAGAGAGGAGGAGAGAGAGAGGGAGAGAGAGAGAGAGAGAGAGAGAGAGAGAGAGAGAGAGAGAGAGAGAGAGAGAGAGAAAAAGTGTGTGTGTGTGTCATTATAATCGATAGCATTAACGAAAAACTGTGTGCTGGTGGAGAGAGAGATGATGGTGGAGATGTTCAACCGGATAATTTTAAGCTGTTGCGCCATAGATTTAGATATTTTAGCTAAAACAATTTGTTTTATTGTTTTGCCAGACGTCGTAATTCCCGAGAAAGGGTGGCCATGAACATTAGGCGTTTTTCACGAATCGCTAGGTCAAGTTGCCCAGGCTTGACATCTACCAATAACATTTTGACAGTGGGGGGCTCGATCCGCCGACCATTTAATCAGCAGCCGACGATCTGCTGACTATGCCACGGCTATGCATACAACATACAATAATAGGGAAAGCGCAAGCACATAATTCAACAAACCAATTACTAGGGTGAGTCTACATTTGTATGACATTGTTCTATATTATATACCTAGAATAACATTATCAACAGTTGCACTGGGCAAGTTGGAGTTCTTGGCTGATGTACGGTGCATTTATTTTTAGCATCGTTCTTAGTTGTTAACACCAATTACACCACAAATTAAATTAATGAAAGCATATTATTCCCCCATTATTCGAATCTAGGATATCACAAACAGAACTAACACGCTCTAACATTTACACCATCAAGACAATATGCTGATCACGGTGACCAAAATGGAGAAGGTTGAATGAAATAACTAGTTCCAACTCTACCTTCTCCTTAACTCACAGAGAAGGGAGGATCAAACTATATGTGATGAAGATGAAGAGGAGAGAGAAGGGGAAGAAGAACCTGCAAGTAGACCAAAGTAAGAGAGGTGGGGAAGGTCACTAGTCCTCGCCCTTCACCTGTACCCCGCCCCCTGTCACGCCCACTACAACACACGCCATGAAAAGGGGGTACTGACCATTGGGATAAAGAATTACTGTTTCCAAAGAGTGCAACACAAAAATAGATACTAGAAATATAAACAAACAGTGGGCTAGACTATTAATCAAAGTGTTGGGGTTTGTCCTGGGACCAGTAAGCTGTTACAACGAAAAGCGAACTGCACATTTTCTCTGAAATGTAATAATTTCTATACTGGTACTGATCAGCTTCCTTGTTAATCCGAATATCAGTTTTGGATAAATCCGCTTACAAACAGAACATTGTGGAAACGGCAAGATAGACAGACAAAAAACAAACAAACAATGCTATCGACAGCAACCATAACAACATATCCATAAACTTCTTTTGGCAGAGATAAATGTAGGAACAAATGAGACGAAAATGAAACAGAACATATGGTGTGCCGGGATAGGTGCATAGTCGTTATCTTGGCCCACCACATGAAGGGTCTGGGTATTTCACTACTATGGTCACGCGAGGACATGTTAGACCTACTAATTTGCCTTGACCTCTGACCACCGCTGCAGGGGAACACATCTGCATGTGAGAGAGCCTAGGAGAAAAGAGGACAGGACATCTGACATCATATTGTGCCATTGTCATTGTTAAACAATATCAATGTAGTATTTGGAGCACGACAATATATTAGAAAAACACATTCTAAATATATCTATTCCAAATTATCTAAACCATACATATCGGTCTTAATCCTTTCAGTCTGAAAATCCAAAATGGCGCCATGGTGAACAGGTGGTCGATATCTATATTCTAATGAACCTCTGCCGCAAGTCAATCCGCACGCGAGAAAGGTTTAGCTGCAACCGAAGATGGTCGTGTTTTTTGTTCCGTGAGCTATACATCGCCTGCAGTGTGCTAGGAACGTGGTGTGATGGTATTGGGGCGCGTTTCTTATCTCATCCGGTTTTCGAGTGTGCGTGTGACAAGGTTGCATGTATAAATGTATTGAATATTGTATTTAGTAGTTTAACTTTTTACATCTTTATTGTACTGTACCTACCTATGATTATTCTGAAATAATGATATGGTTACCTTGTTTATTATAATATTTTGTAGTGGTAGCTGAACCTTTTGTGGTCTAGTTGGCTAGTAAAAGTTTGAATATCCCTGAATTTTCTGGTGTTTGTAATCTGTTGCCACGCCAATAAAAGTTAGGGATTGATCCCCATCCATGAACATGTACACACTACACAGGTAATAACATTAAATTACCCTATTATCAATGCATTCGCCTCTTCACTTCACTCATATAACATTTCAAAGCAAGAACAATTATGTTGACTAACCATTATAATCCATAACCCAGTCTAGCGCACCGCAACACTGCCCAACATATCAATTTGCTATTTCCCTGCAGATGTATTGAGAGAATAGACGAACGCTTAATATTCCAATATTTAGTTTTTCCAAGCCAGATTTACTACATAATAGGATCACACGTGTTTGTGGGTACAAGCTGTATTGTTACATAACTCTAATATCATTGGTTTATGTTCCTACAAATAATGTTGACCTAATTATGTATCGTACATTATCGATACTGAACTGTTGGTGAAAACAAATAAAGAAACATAATCAATATGGAAGAACATATGGCTTTAAGGTTCAGGTAAACCAGATTCACAGGAGAGCTTATTCCTGCAACTACAAATAAATTGGCTTCTTAATCGATAAATGTATACAATATATGTTTCCAATGGACATTTACCCTCAATCAACCAGTATGATCAAAATCTAAATTTGTATTGAATATTTGAATACTTAGCATGGTTGTTTGTCGTCCAAATATTGGTTTTTGCAAATATTTATTGCATATTGTGATCCATGACACAGTAAATCGTTATAGAAATTTATAGCTAAAACATAAATAAGAAGTTAACAACCAAGTCTTCTGAAAGTTATACCCAATGCCCCATAAGGAATTATCATGTACCGAGAGGTTCATGGCTCTGTTGATCAAGTTGTTGTTTGTATTGGTGGTGAGGCCTCTCGTCACACCTTGCATACAGAGCGTCTTATTTACATTAAGCTGATTGCCGGCCTACATCATGACGCAATACTTATTTATTTGTCAGAACTGCAGGCGTCAACTTGGTATTCTTTGCACGATCTTATTGGGTGCCTCAGACGACGAAGATGTTTCTGTGAGCCTCTTGTAATCCAATGTTTTCATTCAGACAAATATTATCTATTTTCTGGGAATTGCACACAAAATGCAGTTTGGTAATTTTCTCAAACCTATTTTCGTTTCAGTAGTTGCCAAAACATTTTCAAACTAGATACTTTCTTAAATTGGGCACTTTAGAGATATTTGGAGATGATGATGTAAATGTAGTTTGTAACTGAATTTGGAATACATAATGGAATAGTAGTAGTATGATTTATATGCAACTCCCGATTATTGTGTTTTCGTTTTTTCTTAAGAGTAAGCCCGACATTACCTGACTAAATAATTTGCCAAGACAGTACCGGTATTCCTCGTCTCCAGCAAGACACATGGAACTGATAAGTGTTCTGTTCTGTGGGTAAACAAAATATATGCAGTATATACCCACTTTTGAAATCGTAAAATTAGTTATATATGAAAATCTCACGGTCCAAGACTGGAAGGCAGCACGTGATAGACACTCGTTCAGAAGCTGTAGCCCAATAAGTAATGTAAACATAATTCTTCACGTTGAGAAAATAATGAAGTACAGTTGGCCAAATAAGTCGTGTCGCCGCTGTCATTACGTTTTGCTCGCTGTGTGCTGTATTAATGTCTGTCATTTGTTGAATAGGGTGTGTAACGATAGGAAATTGTTTGTATATCTCACTCGAAACGAATAAAACCATAGATAGTGCTGATACCAATTAGTGATCGAAATATACTTGGTGCCGTGACATCACATATTTGGGCAACTGTACAAGCCCGCAGCCATCATCACATACACTCTAGCCCTCCTGGCCTCTCCTTCAACAACGTAAACAACAACACCTCGTACACACGCTACCTTGGTCAGCCAGGTGAATTATTTATGGTACATATCAATAACCCGGTGATGTATGGAGCGGCAGATATAATTAACTCTACACGTCATTACTTCTTGATTTATGCAGACTTTAATAAGGTGAGAGGGATGTTACATAAAGTTACATACATACACAGACTGCACAGACTTTATGGTCCCTACTAGGCAGTCCGAACTTAATCACTCCATCAATGGGCATACGCCATGACAACGCATATACGCACTCACCTTCCGACTCCACTCCATGGAATCTTCCCGGGCAAGACTCCAGACATATGCCTGGCCCATATCAAGTATCCTATCGCATGAATGGCCGACATGCATGAGACATGAGTTCCGTTGTCTTCCCCTAGGCTTCCACCACTGAGGGTTGTCTTCTGTTGAGATCACCTGGTGAGCAAAGTCTGATTCAGGGAGGCGAACCAGATGCCCATATAGCCGAAGTTGGCGTTCATAGACCATGCAGCTATAATATATTGAAACGGTTTCACGGAAAAGTCAATTATTTGAGACGTAATCATTCCAGCATAGCCCATCTTTACTCAACACACTGCCCAAATATTTAAATGAGCTGACATTCTCCATAGCCTGACCGTTCAACCTCACCTCACACTCTGTGGCATGGAATACTAAACAAAGTAGAGATAAATTATCACAAGGAGAAAAGGTGCAGCTATTGAATAATACTTTCACTTGACAGTGGATGCATAACATGTGCTTACTATTCTGGCAGACTGAAATATTCTGATTATTTATATTCATCATTCAGGCCTCATTCATTATGGTAATTGGCCACATCTCTAGCTAACCTATCGATATTTACCACCATGACTCCACACGCTCGCTTCAACGACTAGGCTAAATTTCCTCATACCACATAATATATAATTGTATGTGAAGGCAACCCTCAGAAGATACCGAAGAGGTTCCTGATGAAATAGACTGATAGTGTCGGATATTTTGGTGAGTCCTGGTCAGCGGGTCAAGAGGTTAAGGTCTGCCCAGGCTGACTGGTGGGTAAGTAAATGATGTTCCCTTCACTCTCCGGGCAACAATCATGGAGTCATAAGGCCACAGTTTTATATGTATGAATCATAATAAATATAAGGTTATAAACATTTATTTAATCAATGTTTGATCATGTTTTATATACGTCTGACTTCTAGGTTTAATGCAAGGAAGACGAATTCAAACTTAAGTGCGAGAATTCTTGAAACTTAGTGTGCGTGATCTAGTGAATAAATTAAATGAAGTAAATTAAAAATGAATATTTTTTCGTCATTAATGAAACATCACTTTTACGTAACAAAGTAAGCTTCACACATTACGTTATTTATACGGGCATACTCATGTAATTCTAAATTATTGAATACATCATGGTTGATTTCATGTCGACTTGGTGATCATTGAGGTGAAGTATTGAAATTAGGTACAGTACATCATAAATTACGTCCGAATAATATCTTGCCTTGACACATCGGAATCGGAGAACTTCTGATAATCAGTTCAGTAGCCAAATCACACCACCACACCATCTCCAAACAGCAATGTGATGATACTAGTTGTGTTGCAGTTAATTATATTTTGGCATAATAAGTAACACCCCGTTCATAACATTAATCATCAATTACAAACCCCAATACACTTGATTAAACTAATGAAAGCATTTGATCCTCCCTTCAAATCTGATGAAATATATTAGGTCGATAACCTGAAAGAACACTATCTAAACCTGGCTGCTTCATGACCTTTAGGAAGAGGTATTCACAAGTTGCCCCAGGAAATATATTAGGGGTCAACAGCCCATTAAATTCGCGTGGTAGATGTTTTCTGCAGCGCCTGATTACGGTGAACAGATTTATCGCGCGTGTTTTACAACTGGTGACGTGTTTCTTGTTACCAGAGCTTAAGGGGACAGTGGCTGTTTGCTTGGTCTATTAATTCATTTATTCATGTATTTTTTTAGTTTCCTCCCTAGATCTCCATCAAGCTTAGAAGAAAAAACCCAAGATAGATTTGTACATTTTTCGGTAGAAAAATTTCCCGGCCAAAGGCCGATTCCTCCTAAAATTACAAACTCGCTATCGCTCGCCAGGAAAAAATCGACACCTAAATGGCACGAAGGGTCCTATTATCGACAACGAAATGGGGTAAAAGGTCATAAAATCCTCAAACTAATGGAACCAACGTCTTCAAATCTCAAAACTAGTGGGGCTAAACATTAGGCAAAAGGGGGTACAGAAACACGGTCTGTCTCCCCATCACAGCTGATCGGTTAAAAGAAAATGGTCGTCATTAATGTTTATGAGGAGGTAAATTAAGAAAGATAATTGCAATATATTTTGAACCAACCTAAACTGGTGAGCTAATAAATAGTGTTGCTTCCGTTAAAAGTTATTATACTATGACTGCCATTGGCAAACATAACACTATGTATATACAAATAATCTTTGTTATTAAATATATTGCTATCTGTTACTAAGTAATATACAAGAATAATGGGTTTATCTTCTAGGATTTCTTATATAACAAGGACCATTATACCAAAATATCCGAGTCCACTGTTATTAACCTAGTTAAAATGATGATTATTAAGACAATTACTGAAGATGACATATAAGTTACCATATCATTGGAAAATCTTTTCACATAACACCAGATGGGACTAACTGTAAATATATCAATATAATTACAGGTTGTGGACAAATTGAAAGGGAAAACAAAAAACATCTGCGTCCCTCACAACAGCTAAGATAAACGCAATTAACCCCTTCAGCACCATGACGCCTTTTTATCTTTGATTTTGGCTAAGATTAGATGGTGTTATGCAGTTTAAGAAGACTTATGTTACTAAGAGGATTTATTGAGATCATATTTACCCATTTGAGTAATATAGGTAGATTACAAACTAAAGAAAATCGTCTAATGATAACCAGAATTTTATGAGAATTACGTAATAGGATTATGAAGTGGTTAAGAAATTAAGTCTATCTATATTGCCGGACGCCGTGATCCCTGAAGGGGTGGCCACGAACGAACCGCCCCCATGCACCTCTGTCCCCAGTCAGTCGACGCCCCTCCCCCCAACCAGCACCGCCTTCGTTATGTACTTCCTCACTCCATCCTTTCACCTCTCATTCGGTCTACCTCTCCCTCTCTGTACTTCCACCTCGCTCTCGTACACCCTCTTAGTCATTCAGAAATGAAGTCTGATTTATAATTACGGGGTGCTAAACAAATGCGGTACCGTTATACATATGACCAATCTATACTATTAAATACCTGGTCAACCAAACCAAAAATGTAGGCATATGATAAAATCGGAAAATCTTTCTTCCAATAAACTTTGCAAAAATGTATGTATTTTATTGAGCAATACGTTTGGCAAGTCACTTATGATAAATTTTAGTTTCATATCCTCCCTTACTAATATGCATATATAATCCTTTTTGCTGTTTTATTGAATGAGTCAATAACCGCTAACTAGCCTAATTTAATTAAAGTGAAAAGATCACTATTTATACATCTATACAAAACTTCATATAATTAAACATGATGGTAACGTAGACGATTAAAGAGACCCATGTATCGTTCAATATGCACTAATGTATTCTAAATTGATTACTCCCAGTTATAATACTCGTGAACTTGTCAGTGTAAGCTAAACATAAATTCCATCGTTAATGCATCTGGCGAAATATATATCGGCTATTTAACACTTTAACGACAGCGAACGCCAGCTAATAAGCATTAAGTGTATTTATTGTGGTAATAGCTCTGACTGAATGTGTTGGTAACGACCCCGATGAATCAGTTGGTAGGGACGATAAAGGGTTATAGAAGGAGGTAAAGAGTTATGACAACACACAATATTTACTATACCAGTCCTCTACTAATTCGCGTATCCCCATGTCTATCTCAGAACATTTATCACTTGTCTCAATAGGTTTGTGTTAAACTCCTACAACAACACTCATTCTCTTGCTCACTTCATAGTGCATATGCATACCTCGGTATATAGGCTACGTTAGATCATTTACTAGATGTAATATTATAATAGCAATAAGGATTACTGTATACAGTATATGAATTACGGGCCGGTAGCTTTGCTAAAAACCTGAACACTTGGAAATGGAGTAATATATATTGTAAATGTATTTTGTGGTATGAAAGGATTTTTCTAAAATGAATGAATACAAATAATATGAACACCAAAACACTATGTATTTATCTGGAAACAAATGAAGCAAATCGCAAATGAGGTCTAAGAAGTTATATAAAGCGTAAACAAATAAACATGCCCGTCGATTATAATCTTAAAATAAGCATTTATTTCCATCATGTTGAGGGGCGATAGTCAACAACAAAAGGTTGGACACATATACGGTTGATACACATGAAATGACTCCCATATAAATAGATTGATTGATTTTGCAGGTGATTGAGTATAATTAAGATCATATCTAGACCAACCATTATACAGTATAATGTTGAGCGGTACTTGAACAGTAAACAGAATGGATAAAAAAAAACACACCATCTGAGGAAGAGCACTTTATTGACAACATTTCGCAGATAGCTTCATTCTGTGATGAAGCTATCTGCGAAAAGTTGTCAATAAAGTGCTCTTCCTCAGATGGTGTTTTTGGTTTTGTTTTATCCATACAGTATAATATAGCGACGGATGGATGTCTGAGAAGCAAAGAAGCGATTCGCTCCCCCTCCCCCTTCTATATTATATTTTAATATAATTAGGTCCCACTCAAGTGCAAAGCTAAAAACGTCTTACCCAATTTATTAGCATCTAATTCGATAACTCACACGTAAATTAATCAAGGTAAGCAGAACCTAAACGTATATGAGTGGGTGTTGTCAATAAAGGTGTCGAGGGTCATTAAGGGGAAGCTTACAGGCCATGACATTGGGTAATAATAATATTGTGCTATTAACCACAAATTGTTCCCCAATCTAGAAGCTATGTCAATGATAATATATTTGTGTTATAAACTTAGCGATGGGGTATGTGCCTGAGCATGCACATACATACTTAGCTTCAGTCTTATGTTATGCCTGTCTAGATATGTTGGTTTACAAACACCATGTAAATCTGTTATGTTGAAAAACATACAAAGTGTGAGTTCCACACACATTTGTGGATTTCTTTGTGGAAACAATACCGGATGTAAAACAGTGTGCCGTGCGTGAATGGGTTAGGCTTTTACTCTTCGAAGTAACATAATTTTTTGGGCTTCGCCACTAATATATTATACAACCGCTATATTGCAAACCTCTTATTATTCTTTTAAGAAATTATGCAGATCTCTACTTAGCACTTCCTTCGATGGAATTAACAAAATGTCGTCGACCGTATGCATTACAAAGGCTCTATAGATCTCCAATACCCATAGTTCAATATCAATCACAACGCATGGTATACAAAATGGCGACTACTACCAAAAGGCGGTTGAGCTACTCTCCCTAAGGTTGTTGGATGTACACTTGGATACCATAGTCTCTAGCCCACTCAGGAGAATTTCGTGGACCCCCTATGTTTTTCTCTATGCAATTATATCTATCCGGATATATTTTTGGATAGAACTTGCTTTTCAATAAACAGTATATATATTTGTGTAGTTCATTTATAGAAAATTCTATTCATATATTTGTTTCTAGAGATATGCTTCCATAACTAGAAATAGGTGAAGTCCACGAATTTATATGAGTGGGCTAGAGACTATGGTACCCGAGTGTACATACAAAAAAGGAGATGTGTCCGATGGTTGAAGGCCAAAGTTGTTCGCGCGTTTCGGGCTAGCAATACGTATAATGAAACACATGTATCCATCCCATAATTTATTTTGTCACACTTAAGGGTTAAGGGGAAGCAGACCGTTTTTCTGGACCCCCTTCTCCCTCATGTTTAGCCCCACTAGTTTTGAGATTATAAGACGTTCGGCCCATTAGCTTGGCGATTTTAACACCTTTCGCCCCATTTCGTTGTCAATTTTAAGACCTTTCGTGCCATTTAGGTGTCGATTATTTCCTGGCGAGCGATAGCGAGCTTGCCATTTTAAGAGGAACCGGCCTTTGGCCGGGAAATCTTTCTACCGAATACTGTACAACAATATCTTGAAGGGGGGTATAGTGGGTGTTTTTCTAAGCTTGATGGAGGTCTAGGGAGGAAACTAACAAAAATATATGAATAAATGAATTAATAGACCAAACAAATGGTCTGCCTCCCCTTAACTCACTCACCCCCACAATTTACCAAAGGACAACATAATTTTTCACAATACGTAGACGGAGGTATTTAAACAAAACAAACATTTTAAGGCGGACTTGCAATATATTTGGATCACTAATTGGTGAGGGAGCCGTGAGAATCAGTGTGAAGGACTCTCTCGCGGCCTTTTCCACACCCGTAAGTTAATAGTTAGATCACCTGGGTCAGATAGTGGGAGACCTGGACAGCCAACATCACCAGTCGGACCAATCAGCCTCTGAAGTGTGGCTGGGAATTGGCGGCGCTCGGTTTAAATGGGGTAGTGCTTGTTTTTGGGGGCTATATCAAATATTCATATAATGTTTAGTTCCCTTGCTAGACCTCCATTAAGCTTAAAAAAACAAAAACAAAAACCTAAAACCCCTTTCAAGATAAATTTGTACATTTTTTGGTAGAAACATTTTCCGGCCAAAGGCCGGTTTCTCCTAAACTTACAGACTCGCTGTCACACGCCTGGAAACAATCGACACCATAATGGCACGAAAGGTCTTAATATTGACATATAATAAGGTGAATGGTCCCAAAATGGCCAAACTAATGGAACGAACGTCTTAATATCTCAAAAATAATGGGGATAAATATGAGGGAGAAGGTGGCACAGAAAAACGAACCATCTCTCCTTAAATCAGGCCTCGTAAATCTGTTAGTTATTAGGCTGCTGACACGGTCCTCATAAATCAATCCGGTACCCACTCTTCTGTCTCCAAGAAAAATAATACTGGCTCATACAAATAATGGAGAGAGAAAAGCAAAATACTTTAGAGAAACATTTTTAATTCAATTAAGATATGGACCTCCGTCTCTCAAATTTAACAAAACATATCATAACGCCCGAATGTTACGAACTTGGAAGTATCAATGTGAAGTATAACGCATCTATTGAATTCAATATCTTGATATGAGAGAGAGAGAGAGAGAGAGAGAGAGAGAGAGAGAGAGAGAGAGAGAGAGAGAGAGAGAGAGAGAGAGAGAGAGAGAGAGAGAGAGAGAGGAGAGAGAGAGAGAGAGAGAGAGAGAGAGAGAGAGAGAGAGAGAGAGAGAGAGAGAGAGAGAGAGAGAGAGAGAGAGAGAGAGAGAGAGAGAGAGTAGCAGCTTAAAGAAAATAAATACAAACAGCAAGACTCTTCAGATCCCAAGCCCCTGTGAGTGTTCATAAATACAACACTTTATAAGGTGAAAGTGGTGAGGCTCACGGTCACACACATTATCAATGATGAGAACAGTCCTATTACACTGAGAAGGAATTTTTGTTTTCTCATCCAGAACATTATGGGAAAGAGTGGAAGAATTTTTCAATAAATAAACTCGCAAAGCTATTACTATGAATGAGTACTATTATATATAATCATTCACGGATTTAAGGTCATTGTGATAAAGGTATGATACATTTAATATTTGGCTGAAAGGCTCATTTCCTGAAACCAAAAATCTAACAAATAACTAAATAATGCAATTGTTTGTTAATAGTTATTAACATATAACGGTATCATCTTTTGCGTGTTGACCAAAGTCAGAGAATTAAATTGTTTTGACTAAACACATCTACAACAACAGCTTAATCTCAAATTTAATATTTTGTTCTCAATGAACATGGCTTGACCTTACCTATCATATAATTAAGTATGCTAAAAGGTCAATAAACATGATCTTTAATCATTTAGCCACGGCGTCATTTGGAGTAAGGGGTCGGGCGCAAGTTGGACTAGATAATAGTCCATCAGGCGCCTGGCCCGGGGAGACGATTAATATGAAGGGTGCGCCTGGAAGTGTGGTGGGAGGGCTTGTGGCTTTGGCTCCGCTGCATGTCTGCCTGCCGAGATCGGAACCTCTCCAGGTGGTCGGGGGCCGGGGGAGTGCTGGAGCGACCTTGGTGACCCTGGTCTCTGGGTCTTCTCCTGGGTGACCTAGATGTGTGTGAGTTTGTGCTTTTTATCTGTGTTTATCTGTGTTTATTTGTTGTTTTATGTTATTTTTGTGTTTTCCCTGTTCTTGCTCTGTCTTGAGTCGGCTACCCCCAAAATGTGGATTGGGCCTGAGCATATAGATAGATAGATAGGGGACTAAACTCACCTGTACGCCATTTACGTGCGGTACTTACTACCTTACTCAGGCACGAACACATGATCAATCATTATTGGTACTTACAACAATAACGTTCGATTATCTAAGTTTTCCATTCCGTATCAACATATAACTTGACTGTCTCTCACAAAATATACTGTACGCTCTCTCCCAATCATCGTCATCCTCCCAAACAGAATCCCGGAATCGACAATTTACATATATTTTCCGGATCGACCTCGGTGATCGGTTTTATTCTGGTGTGAGTGTGGGCGAACAGTCACCTGACCCCGAAAGTAGGAAGGTACAATCTGTCAACATATTCCTCACTTCATTCATTCAGGTTACCCATACATTAATTATTTACTTCACTGCCAAAGAAGTTAAAAGAA